>VYYJ01002575.1:0-20691 GCA_021029165.1 Cyphoderus albinus | reverse complement strand
AGGGAATGGGAATTCTCTTTTATCAGCACTCCCCTTACTGAGATTTTGCGATGTCAGTGATTTGTTTTGTTGCCACGCTTAGCGTGGCGGTGGTGGCATTCTTGTATATAATAAAACGTAAAATCAATTGAAGTAAACAGATAAGGGCTAAAAGGAAGCTATCTTTAACATATGAGCTAATTGTTAAACACTACAGTCGGTTAACAAATTTTGTTAATTATTATTGCAAACAGTTTTTATATTGGGTGTACATACAAATATTTCAGCCAACATGAACTGCACAAATAAAAAAAAGCATGCATAACCTTTTATTTAAAATTGTCAAATCATTATAATTGGAATATACATTTTTGCGTAATATTGTTTACCTTATGATGACTGGTTAATAGAAAGCATTTGTCAGAAGCTGCTTAATTACATATTTATATTTTAGCTTTTTACATTCAAGCCAGAAAACTTATAAATATATGCCTTGAGATGGGCTTACCTATTTATTGTACATGGGTCCATGCTACACAATTGAATAAAGATAATAATCATCTCAAGCCGACTACAATTTAGTACTACGGGCAACACGGCTGAAAGTAATTTATATGCAAAATTGGTTGAAGTGATTTTTTTATTTGTGTGTTGTGCCATGGCACCTTGGCGTACATTTTAATGCAGGTTTAAATTCTATTAATGCAAGCATTGAGTTCTAAATTAAAATGTATTTGCTACTCTAAAGAACAATTTGTATTTGGCGTGGTTCAATTGCGACAATCAAAGTATGTCAATTAAAGACTTCTTATTTCCTCCATGGACTATTTTCGTACCAGTAGAATCCATTACTTACTCTACAATCTACAACACGATAAAAATAGTAGGTTTCTCAAAGCTTCTACATTGGAACAAGAGACCTACGTCATACTAGATCAAATCAATTCCTACAAGGACAATTTGAAACTCCGCGACAAAAACTATATGCTTAGAGTGAAGGTTTTCACAATTCTTGTAGTACTGTCTTTAGAAAAAATATTTCTCCGGTTGATATTGATACAGGTGTAGGATAACAGTTAAATAAAAATAACTGCTAATTATTAGATAGATGTTAACGTGAAAGTTGGCTTCGGATACACAATTTCCTTTAACACCTAAACTTCAACTGCGTCCTCTTTCCTAAAAAATTCTATCTAAAACTACATTATGAAATGGCTTATATGTATCACCAAAATTTTCAAATATATCACCAAGCCAATCACATTATTACGCTTTTGTTGTAAACATCGCATTTTTATACATCATCACAAGAATCTGACAGTTGTGTACTATAAAATTTGCATCATTAACTGCGTCATGTTGAGTTTCTAAAAATACGGTGTTTTGAATTAAACAAATTTTCCCCCGATTTTAACCGCGAATAAAATGTCTGTAACCTAATACTAAAATTTTCACCAGAAAAGTCGTAATTTTGTAAAGCTGAATTGAATATCGTTTTTACCTAATTCAAAGTTGTCCTTATGGTATGCTTTTAATACACACATTTTCCGAAACCAAGTTTGTAGGTACTAAAGCTTTGTAACCCACAATAATATTTATCATCCCGTACAACTACATTGAGCAAGGATTCACATTTTCTGAGAACTTAAATATTTTTCTATCAGTATAATCCAAGGATAGCAGTACTATAGAGAATAGTCTATACTCGACAACTGTGACAATAGCTTCAAATAAAAACTGGCTGTGCAACTTGTGTGCTTAAAATTATTGTTGCAATTATCCCACCGGATTCCTTCATAGCGCGAACCATCGTATTATTTAATAACCATGGCAACCATTTTATAATTATCTTGATTTCCGTGCACTATATAATAAACTGGATTAAAGGCTACAATATAAATTTCTACATCATTAGAATTTGCTTATTTAACACAACCGCTGCTCAACTATGTAACCATTAACATTTTAAAATGCTTTGGATTAATCCCCAACGATTCGACAGGAGTGAGTGGATCGTTTCAATCTTAGGGTCATCATATTTCACAATTGATAAGACCAGTGTTATCTGCTTGAAATTACAATTTCTGCATTGAATGAGTTTAAAAAATGATACAATGAAATGGAGTAATGTGCCTATGTCTTAGGGATCCATTATGACAATAAATCACATTTCAATTCAATTCAATACAAACAAAATCTCCTATGCGCTTGAAAAATAATTCCAAATTTGAAGTTAGATGTAAGTTTCGTTCTCTGAAAACTTTAACGTACTATTCGTTAAAACAAGCAAGGTGACTACAATTAATCAATTGCTTCAATCAATGGTTTGGCAAAAATTGTAATTTAATGTTTTGTAATCAGTTGCCACTACATTGGGCAAAAATCACTTTTCAATTATTATTCTACATCTCCAACACTTTCAAGCAGATCTTTTAAGCAATTGTATACATTTTGTAAGAAGCCGCCGATCAAGATGTGTACCACAAGTCGACTTTCCTATCTTAAATTGGAAGTTTTAAAATGCAGTTTTACACACTAATGAATTTCGGAACATTTGCCAAAGGACGAATTTCGTCATTTTCGGGGTCCTCCGTATCCCTTATGAATTAGCTATATACCTACTACGCATGCAATTTAAATTTAGTTGTATTGTAGCGTTTATACAAATTATCTCATTAGTTAATAAAATTGCGAGTGACGAGTAAATGTAGAACATATACCAAAACATTCAATTCTATAACTGATCAGAACACAATTAGTAGAACGTAATTTTAATATACCATTATTCAGTATTTGACCACTGTATATTAAATAATTTGCACTTTCGTGTCTTGGGTTTCTATAACTACGGCATTATTTTGATTATAAACAAATTCTTCAAAACCAAGCTCGTATGTATTATGGTACTGTAATCATCATGCCAGACAACAATACATATCTTCTCATACTACTAGATTGAGCATGGATTTATGGATTTAAATTTGACGAAATATTTTTTTATTCTATAATTAATCTCTTGCTGGTACTTACAAATAATTTAACGAATATATACGTTCAAATTTAAGTAACTTTGACTACAGTTTCAACAAAACCCGTTTACACTTTATCGCTGTATTCGATATTAAAGTGTGTTTTGTGTTTTACATACAAACATATTATATAAATATACTAACATAAGTGTATTAATATTAGGAAGGCTCGTGAATCCTAAAAATTAATCACTCATTATCATGCTTAAATATTGTATTGATTGACTGCAGTATAATATTTTGAAGCACATATTGCGCTGAGTAAATTGTGATTGTAAGTTCTGTTCTTGCTACTACATTTAGCAGGAATTTTTATATCTAACTGTATGTATTTGAAATACTACAGTTTGCAAATTGACTATTTTCTCTATTTCAAGTGGGTTTGGTTATTGAAGGTACTCCTTCTGATATGGCGAATATTTCAAAGCCAAAACTACAAGCTGTTGTATTGTGCACTAACTAACCTACATTTTAGTCCAGACTTTCTCATCTCTGATTGTTTATTACAGAGACCAAGGAACAAGGTAATTTTCTATAGATACAGAAGTACGTAGGACAAACAAACCATTCAATCATTCAAACGCTTACATTAGCGAGTCAAATGTTGTTTGCTACGATTAAAAATTGTTAAACTTAACAGTCTAAAATCAACATAGCGGTAAACTTGCAATCTAACTACATTCATAAGAGATATTTATAACTGTTTCTCTTATTTTAAGTGACTGAAGCTTGGTGACTGAAACAAGCCACACGTTTCAACTTATGGCAACCTCCAAGCTCAAGCGGAGTGTAGAGACACAAAACAGTAGATATTATATTATGAAAGAATTTGTAATTTTGTTGAAACATTTGAAATCATCGTATGCTCAACAATATAGTAATACGTCATATATTATTGTAGAAACGCATCACAAAACAAAAATCGTATTTAATGAAAAGTCTACATAAAATACCGGTTGTTATTTATTTTAAAAGGAACCGACAAAGAGGTGTAAAGGAATGTTGTCAGCATTGGCAACAACTCAATTAATCTATGTGCCGCTTAGGGTAATTGTCTGTATTTTTCCTGACATCACTTGCTATTACATTGAGCAGTGGCGTTTGTAGAAAACTAGTGCAAAAATATTAAATGCTAAAAATTGCATTTATATGAACATTTTTCCATCATTGATATAACGTCAATAGTCATTTAATACGTATCGAATATAAGGCAGAAGTGAATTTAATTCAACATGTTAAAAACAATTGAGCTAATTTATATCATACCTTATTTCAAGTTTAATGGTGGCGACGACAAAGTGTAAACAAATTTTGTGGCTAATGAATAACTAGCAACTTGTTTATACCAAAAGATTTCGATTTCTCATCTCTCGCACCACCGACATGTTTTTCAAGTACGACGAATTAAATCATTTTCTCTGTACGTACATATGTACAGTACACCGCATACCAGTCTAATGTATCGACACTCAAAAAATGGAAACTCAATCAAGAAAGACAAGACAGACATTCACGTCAAATTATTTTAATTTACTCCCAAGTGGGTTGTTGGTGTTTGGTCTTACTTTAAAGGTACTCTTCTTATACGGCGAGTTTTTCAAACCCTAAAACAAAGCAGTTTTTATAACATTGTAACTAAATACCGGGCCGTAAAAATTCAGAAGGAATTGAAATGGATAAACAGAAAGCTTTACAGCGTTTCGTAACATGTTTGTCCACCGTTAGCCGATATTAAATTTATGATTTAATTTTTGATGCATACAATTCAATAATGACGAAATACGTATTGCCAGACAACTTATCTACTTGTGGCAAAATATATAATGTATATCAATTGCAAATCGTCCTGGATACGTGATGATCACGTAGTGAGCGCCCAATCTAGAACGCATCACTGAAGATTAACATGTAAAAATATGATTATTTTCAAAATAGTGTAATGAATATAAACAAAAACTCTGTTATTTGTGACAGTAACAATATTTTGCAAAAAAACATTAAGCAAATAAGCATCAAACTGGACACAAGTTTGAAACAGAAAACAAAGGACTTGCGAACCTCGTAAGCTAACTATGATCGTATTAGGTGTCGAAAAATTAAGCACATCTACTTCTCTGGAATACGACGAACGTTTTATCAACGGTTGCAGTGCATATTTTTATGATTTTCAAGAAATTTTTACTCTACATTGAGCAAAATGATTTGTTTTCAAAACCGCACTATCGCTGATAACAACCCATAAGCATACTCAGAAATACCTTTGTCTTGAAAGGTAAATATGTCCTTAACAAAGTGATTAAATACCCGGGTGTAACAAAGCTGGGTTGGGGCTTTATCAAAAAGGCAATAGTCTGGCAAATTTTTATCTTCATAACAGCTACTGAACTGCTTTACTGATACACTAACTATTATTTCCTTGTCTTTTTAAAATTAAATAAACATTTAGAAAGGAAATCAAATTCCGGAACTACAACACTTCAAATGAAATTCTGAGCAAGCACGAAACAGCAATATGTCGGTGAATTTACATTAACTTCATTTTTTGAGGATTCTTAATGGTCTAAGTCAACTGTATACTGTATCATATGAGGGTGGTGGAGGTGACGGAAATTTTCTGAATTCCTGAATTGTCAACTGCATTTTAATGTGCGCAATTTGATATATCAGTATTATGATGACAATGTACATTTGCTCAACTGTATACTTATATTTGGGTCACGTCATATATTTGGGTAGGTACGCATTACAAAACAAAAGTCGTATTTTAACAAAGGTCTAAATTAAAAACCCGTTTATTATTTTATAAGTCACCAACGAAGACGTATAAAGAAATGTTGTCGCAAACAACTCACTTACGACAAACAATTTTAATCGTGGCGAAATGGAAAATTTGACAGTGTTTGAAACAGGCAATATCGTCGTCAACCAAGAAATCACCAAAATTGCCGATGGAAGTGGGTGATTGTTTTCTATTTTATTACGACGGAAGGTGTTATATTGAAAATTACAGATCATTCTGACTTCGTAAGCAGTGTTTATTATTGATTATAAATATTAATAGTGTATGTGAATTTATGTGCTGATAAGGGTTAATGTATGTAGCTTTTCTTGATGTCACTTGCTACTACATTGAGCAGTGGCCTTTTGTAGAAAGCTAGCGCAAATATTAAATATTAAACATTTCGTTATTATGAACATTATTTCATCATTGATATAATGTCAATAGTTATTTAGTACGTGTCGAATGTAAGGCAGAAGTGTAATTTATGTTAAGTGTAAAACATGTTAAAAACAATTGAGCTAATTTATCATGCATCATTTCAATTTTAAATCACTTAAATTTTATAGGTCCCGACGATAATGCGTAAATGAATGCTGTACTTATATAGCGACTAGCAATTCGCTTATGCAAAAAGAGTTCAATTTCTGATCTCTCACACCACACACGTATTTGTCAAGCACAACGGGAAAGATGCTGCCGCACAAAGCTAAAGGCAATCTCATCGGAAGCTGGAAGATAATACTAATCTCTGATTTTAATCTATCAAATCTATCAAATATCAAATCTATCACCAAGCAACAAACCACTCGAATAACACAATGAAAGAAAAGCAAATTCATTCTCATCCCCTCATCTTTGATTATGCACGATTTGACGATGAGCTCTGCACAGAGACACAATTGCCACTTGCAATTGGTGAAAAATTCTTTTCTCACTTTTGCTTCGCCTGTGCTTAAACGCGTACCGCATAACGTCGAAAAATACAAAAGTGATTAGTTTCAAGTTTGAAAACTTTTTGCTTCAGTCAAGTTAAAGAAAGAGTCGGCAGTGTAACTCTGCCTTTTAAAAAATGAAAAATGAGTTGCAATGTAATGATTTTCCACAGAAATTTTTCTCTGGCAATTCTGGTAACATCCATGGAGCCAGAGCTTACCAGTGATTTGAGTGAGTCAGACTTGATGGAGTGGAGCAATGACACATTATGTACATACATGATGCTGATGCATACATCGTATCATGGTCATCATTACTACGATAAATAAAGTGCGATGGACTCGCGGTTTCGAAAGAAAGGGAAAAAGAAAAAGTGTCTTAAAAATCGGAATGTGTTCAGGTCGTAAAATTGAAACAGACCAGATGCAATAAAAATGCGTGTTTTCAATTCTATCATAAAATGGACAAGTATATCTGCAAGAATTTCGAAATTCTCGCTCAAATAAATAACTTTTACTTGAGAGAGAGAAAATATTCATTTTATGTCGGTGCGTTTTAGTTTGTTGTTAGGGTGCATGTGTATGGGAATGGGAGGTGGCGGTGGCAGAAAGCTTGGTGTGGAAATCGTTCATTATCAGTGCAAAACACGTCAAAATAACACTGTTTACCCAACCCTGGTGATGATCATTGTCCAAATGACCATCTTAAAATTTTAATTTCTCGAGTTTGCGCAGGAGTTCCAGGCTGGTTCAAACGGCGTTCGGACGGCAATAAGTGAATTGCGTGATGGTGGTTTTCTTTACCTGGAATTTTTTCGCATTTTTCTGGAATTAAAACTCGTGCAAAAAAAACGATGAATTTTCGAGATTTTTTATTTATTTTTAAAACAAGGCGCACTTTTTTCTTTTATTCAAAAATTGCATTCCACGTATAACTTCAGGGTTTTTATACACAAAGGAAACATCAAAAAACCGTTTTAAAAACATTTTGAAACGGCCATGCGAAATCAATTTGAGAGTTTTTCCTAAATCCCTACTACTGTGCAATGGTTACATAGTCAGTAGCAGTTACATCTCGTTTCATTTCACCTCCCCGATCACTCGTCACACATGATTAAATATGATTATCACATCATTACGATTTACAATGTCGACACTAAGAATGGATGGACAACAGTAATAAAAGTGGTGGTAAAATTAATGTGGTAATGCTTATGATTTGCATTACGTCAAATGAATTTTCGAGTCCTGATTGAGTGACTGACTAAAGAACAAAATCATTCATATTCACTGTGTCAAAACAATACAAACAATACGAATGCATTTATTATACCAGCAGGAGGGGTAAAAGCTTTCGATAAATTTCCAACCAGGCGACAGTAATCGGAGCATCTGCTTCAGTTTAAACGTCATCATATTATACAATTGATACGACTAGTCTTCTCTGCTCGGAATTTATACAATTTCTGCAGTGGATGAGTTTAAAAAATAATACAAACAAAATTCTCGGGCGCTTGAAAAATAATCCCTGAAGTTATAAGTAAGTTTCATTCTCTGAAAATTTGTACGTTAGATCCGTTGAGACAAGGAAGGTGACTGCAGTTAATCCCTTGCTTCAATCAATGGTTGGCAGAAATTGTAATTAGTGGTTTGTAATTATTTGCCACTACATTGAGCAAAAATCACTTTTCAATTATTTTTTAGAATGGCAAGAAAAGCCTATTTGATCAATTCCACTGTGAAGCAAAGTTCCACTGAGGTCAGTGTGAAGGTTGGTGAATAATACACATGAAGTATCTTAAACTAATTTACCTGGGATTCAAGCAGGAGTTCCCCCACCCCCATGCCCAATATGGAAGGTAATTAATTAAACTACAAGGCACCCTCTTCCATAATCACCATAGGTCCTAAGAGTGAGAAGGGTGCGTAACAGACGGGTTGGAAATGAAATTAGTTAAGTAAAGAGCACACACAAATACAAATGTATGCTTTGTGTATGCGTAGGAAACTACAATTAAAAATAATGTCGGACTGGACAACACCAGATTTCCATTTGAAGACGAGTAGACACTTTCGAATATTCCTCAGTCGCAAGTCTCTATTGTCAACACCATGCAATTGCTTCAATTCAGGATATAAATATGAGGAGAAACCTAGAGCCTAATCAATTACCTTTTTCTATTTTTCAATCAACCAAGTTAAATAAATTTTGTATTTCAATCAAGTCATCCTGGTAAATGTTATTTTATTACTGGCTGGTCTAGCAAGAATTTGTAGTTTCGAATCTAAACACACATGTTTAATCTACGACCGCATGATAACATTATATTCAAATACTCCCGTATTACAACAATTATTAAAATGTTGATTTTAATTTCGCTGGAGCATTATATTTGATCCAAAGAAGAAATTATCTTAATCGCGTTAAAGAATTTAATAACAGGAGAAATCAACTTCAAATAAACTATGGTAAGTTAAATTATATTCAACATTTTTAAATGTTTTTGTGAAATCATCATTTTGCCTGCATGCTAGTTCTATATTCAAATAGTCCCTTACTTCAACAATTAATAAAATGCTAACTTTAAATACGCTGGAGCTTGGAGCAGTACATTTGATCGAAAGTATAAATTATCAGCGGAGTTATACAGGAATCAAATGCGTGCCGGCGACGGGATGTTACCAAAAGAAGGTAAGGAAGAAATATCAAAGCGTAAGATGCCGAAGATTAACCATCTCTACTATCCTCAAATTTTAAATTATCAAAGGCTGCGACATAATTAAACTAAGCTAACTGTAACCGTGGTAGGTGTCACATAATTAAGTACTTCTCTGGAAAACGAGATTATTTTTTAATCAGCGGTTGAATATTATTATTTTTTATGAGAATGTTTTACTTCTACGTTGAGTAAAATCAATCGTTACCGTTTGAACAAAAACCAAATTAAAGTGTTTTTCTTTAGAAAACAGATACAAAAGAAAACTACAACCCTAATTCCGATGTACGTATGTTCAACTGCATATAAATAAGACGTCATATTATTGGGTAGAAACGCAGTACAAAAATTATATTTAAACAAAAGTATAAATTACAGACAAATCTGACCTCGTAAGCAGAGCTTACCGTTCATTACAAATAGTAATAACTGGATTTATGTGCTGGAAAGGCTAATTGAGTGTATTTTCAGCTAAATTTATTTATCATTTCCTACATTGAGTAGTGGCGTTTTGTAGAAAGCCAGCGTAAATATTAAATCTTAAAAATAGCATTTATGTGAACATTATTCCGTCATTAATTTAAAGGCAATAGTCATATTTAATACGTTTCGAAATTAAGGCAGAAATGTTTTTAATTCAACATGTTAAATACAATTCAGCTAATTTATCATAAATACAATATTTCAATTGTAAAGGTGCCAACGATAAAGCTTAAAAATAATGTTGTCACTATTGAATTACTATTACTAACAATTTGCTTATGCCAAAAAAAAAATCATTTCTGATCACTCGCACTACCTATGTGTTTGCAAGTACTACAAGAAAGACTACTAAGAATCTAAAAGAATATCATCGGAAGCTTGAAGTTAATAATAAGCTCTGACTTTATCTATGTATCTACTATGTACTGTCAGCGGCGGGTACTGCTACTAAACATTATGCAGCAGTGTTTAACATAACAGACTGTTAGTACACATTTGAAATTTGAAAAGATTTCATTTCCATGTAAATTCTTCCGTCCTGTTGAACAAAATATCTCTAATAATTGAATGAATACATTCCGTATTTAATGCTAATTTAGTATGCTGACCTTAAATCAACCAATTTACACTTTCTCCCTACATTCGATAAGTGTTTTACATATGTAGATATACTAATTTAAGTGTATTAACATTAGGAAGGCTAATGGGACCTAAAGGTTAATCATGCAATATCATGCGCAGATGAGGTATTTTTTTGCGGTACAATATTTTGAAACATATACTGCGCTGAGTAAATTGTGATTGTAAGTTCTGTTCTTGCTACTTTCTACTACATTTAGCAAGAAAATTGTGTACAAAATTTTATCGTATATACATATTTGCAATATTACATTTTGCAACTTTACCATTTTCCTTGAATGTAATCACAAAACAGGCTGCACTCAAAAACCAAAAATCAAATCTGTAAACCCAAAAAATTTCACCATTTTTTACTCAATTATTTCTTGTGTGTATATCTTAATCGCGTTGCTGATGTGAGCTCAATAGCATGATAATGTGGACCAAAAGCTTCACGCTGTTTCATTGTGCGCTGACCTACATTTTAGTCCAAATTTTCTCAGCCCTGATTGTTTCTTACAGAACAAACTAGGGAACAAAATCCTGAGTAAGGCAAAATAACAAGACGGTAAAACTATAAACCGACGTGCTGAAAATTTAATTGGGATCAAAACTCAGTAGAAGCAAGTTTGCTTCATATAAATTGTCGGTAATTTTATATAAATGCAGAATGCAGTAGTACCCAGGACTAAAAAACCATTCAATTTTTCAAACGCTTAAATTAGCGAGTGAAATGTTGTGTGATACAATTAAAAATTGTGCAACTAACCAGCCGACAATGAACAAACCTAAATTTCTCACCTAACCTACCTAAATTTATAAGAGATATTTATACCTTTTCTCTTGTTTGACGGTAGATAATTTGAAAGAATTTGACATTTGTGCGAGACTTTTGATATCATCGTATGCTACTACTGACTTCTATACTGTTACGGTGAGCAAAAAACAACCTGGCTCAGAACCACAGATTGTAAAAATACACATTCAGCCACATATGTATAGCTAGGCGTTGTCCAATTTCTCCACAGCTTTTTTAATTGTACATTGTAAATAGAGTAACTGCTTAAAATGATTGTGTTGACAGGCGTAATACATAAACTCTAAAAGCTGTGTCAATCTGGTAGCCACAATACCTGCTTTAGAAACGACCTCGATAAAATTTTACATCTTCGATCGTATTATACTTTAACTTTAATTTGTGAGGGACTCATTTGTGGCAAATATCTATATCAATTGCAAATTGTCCTGGATACGTGATGATCACGTGACGTGATTCACGTCGTGTGCGCCCCATGTAAAAAGCATCACTGAAGATTGACATGTGATTTCTTTCAAAATAGTGTAATGGGTATAAACAAAAACTCAACACAAGTTTGAAACAGAATACAATACAAACTACTAATCATAAGCTATTTTCCACAGTATTTTCTGTGCAATATTACCCAGAGTTTTACTCAAGAGACAAAATTATTACGCATATTATTTTATAACCCTGGTTTACCTATCTAGAGCTATACAAATTACGTTACAACAGAACAATATCGTCGTAAATCAAGAAATCACCGAAATCTTGGATTGTTTTGTATATTATAATATGACGGAATGTTATATCGAAAAACTACGACTCGGCTTCTGGCTCCATCAGCAGTGTTGATTGTAAATAGTGATAATTTCCGTGAATTTATGTGCTGATAAGCGTAATTGTATGTACATATCTTTTCTTCATGTCACTTGCTACCACATTGAGCAGTGGTGTTTTGTAAAAAGTTAGCGCAAATATTAAATGCTAGAAATTGCATTGATACGAGCATGATTACATCATTGATATAATGTCAATAGTTATTTAACACCTATCGAATGTAAGGCAGAAGTGTAATTCAACTTAATTTAGCATAAATTATTATAATTTTAAAAGGTGCCGACGATAGTAAGGCGTAAATGTTGTAGTTAGCAACTAGTAATTCGCTTATGCCAAACAATTGAAATTTCTGATTTCTCGCACTACATACATATTTGCCAAGTTCGACACTGCCACACAATGACAATGAAAATATCATCCGAGCTGGAAGACAATAATAATCTTTGATATTAATCTATAAAATACTTACTATCAGCGGTGGTTACCGCTACATTTAGTATATATAATGTATCTATTAATATTCGCGAGGACTTCTGATTTCATGAATCACTCTAAAATGCACAAATAGGACACCGGTGGAATTTATTTTTTCAAACTTGTAGCAAAAACAATATACATAAATTTGACTCTCCATCCTTCACAAAATTATTTTCCATCCTCGCTGTCCATAACGTTGCAAGGAGTTAATCAAGCACGCCGCGTGCCGAATTCATTTGATATATGATTGTATTTCAATATTTTTGGACATGCCGCTTTATGTTTTCACTTCAGTCGTGTTTAACTAGAAATATTACGGGTATAAAATATAATCTATATTTCAAAGATAATTTTTGCTCTTACATTTGACAAATACTTCATAAATATCCTTTGCAGATACACCCAGTCAACAACTTCGAATAGGAGTCGCAATATTACATAAGAATTTAAGTTTAATTTAACAATTAGATGAGAATTTAGGGTACATCAGAATAAACCCACGCAGTTGGGAGATTGTATACCTATGTTTTTATGTGAACTATGTCTGATGTTTTTAATGATGGGACAAACCTTAACACATATAGGTACATATGCACTACTGACACAATGTTAAGATTAAGATAAATGGTCGGTGTCCGAAAATCAAAGATCGCACATTTTGTTCAGAGTTAGTGAATAAACATTGCTTTTCGCTTCACCTTAGCAAGAAATGAGAAGTTTTGACGGCAACGCTTGCCAACTTTTTTTGACAACCTCTCAAACCATCAAATTATATTTAAATAATGAAATGTTTTGATGAAATCATTTTTATGACCGCATGCTCGTGCTATATTCAATTAAGCGGTGTCACCGCCGAGGTGAGCATCTCTTTAAACCTTCCAAAAAAATTGGTTACTTATTTCAACTATTAATAAAATGCTGACTTTAAATTCGCTGGAGCAGTACATTTGATCCAAACAGGAAATTAAGGTGCCTACAACAAACTTTAAATGAATGTTGTCACTACTGGTTAATTAGCAATTCGCTTATGCCAAAAGATTTTGATATTTGATACCTCGCACCATCGAGATGTTTGCCAAGTACGACGGAAGAGACACGTTCAGTCAGAGTGAAAACTTGATTCTCATAGGAAGCTTGAAGATAATGATGATCTGATGTTATTTAATGTTTAGTTTACTGACAGCGGTGGCTACTTCTACTATTCATTGAGTAGCAACGTATCGCGGAAAACTGCCAAACTATTGAAATACTAAAAAGTTAATATCCATGTAAAATTTCCATCCTTTTGAAAGTTACAAAAACGATATCAATACATAGCTATATAATACGTAGCACATCCGAATCTACGTTTTTACATAGTGATAAACGCATATTTATAATTAGTTTCAGAATGAGGTTTAACATCTCGTAACACACAAATATTGGTATTAATAATAATATTACTCCTCAAAACAGTAGTTAGGCACTTGAAGACATGAAATTTGAAAGCTTTTTTTAAGCTGTTAACGAAACAACTCTAGACTCTTGCTAGAATTTTTGTTAAACCAACCGTTCACCATTCACGTACGTACGCATCTCTTTTCATTTATATGTTAACTGATTAATTACTAGAAGTCAGAAGTTTAATGCCACTGTGAGGGTTATACATAGTTGTAAATCAGCATTGATTAAAACGAGTTGAAAATTTTCGCTGAGCCCTGCCATTGTCTCCCATATTGTTTGGGTTTGACCAGTGTCAGGAATTTCAGTATCTTCAAGTATGATTGAAACGTACTTTATCGCTACAATGGATAAGTGTATTTTGAATATCCCTATATGTACAAGATTATGGTTCCCCCTCCTAACAGATTGAACTGACCTACGTTAAACAAATTACAAACTAAATGATTATATGAGTTTAGTTTAACGTATGTGTCTGACGAGAATGATTGTATTTTAAAGGTGCCCGCTTGCGCCAATTTGCCTTTTACATTTTCAACGCTACTGGTGATCTGCCTTTACGTTAGGGAATAATGCTATAGCGTAATCATTTGGGCAGATTTCATCAAAATTACAAATCCATGATTTGAAATCATTAACGCCTTCTGTGAAAAAGAGGTACGCCGTCCAAACAAATAGATTAAAAAAGTAGTGGTAAAACACAGTAGATAAAACACAATTTAAAAAAACCACAGATAGGAATTCAATAGTTATTTTCCTTTTCCTCATGTTTCTTGAACGCAAGATGCTTGCTTAAAATGAACGTGTTAACAGGAAATACATTATCGTCAACAACAGTGTCAATCTGCAAGCAACAATGCTTGGTTTAAAGAAAAATCTTCATAAAGTTTTACATCTTACATTGAATAAAAAATTTCAAAGAAATTTAAAACAAAGCGCAGTAAATCATGCAAGAAATTGACCTATTACATTTGTGTATGGTTATAGAGCGTATCAAGAGTCTTGAGGAATATTTTTTAGATTTTAGATTTCAAAAGAAGGCGAATTTTAAATCAACCACAAGATGTATGCCAAGCAACAACACGACATTGACGACTTCAATAATTTCATTTTCTTACAGTCCCCGCAAATTAAACAAATTTTTTATTAAGCAGTGTCCAAAAGACGTAAAAATGTAAGTGGCAGGACTTTGAAAAGCGGGGATTATTGATGTTTAATAAATGACTTGTTTCTACGTTGAAACAAAAAAGGTTTTTATATGCATTCATTGGTCCGAAAAAGCAAACTGTGGAGTTTCTGGCATTCTGCGAAACTAGGGTTATAAATTTTGAGCAGGATTACGAAAACGCTTTCACGAAGAACTTAATCACGATTTGAATGGAAAGGTTGAATTATCAAATTAAATCGTGGTATCTAAACCTTCGTTCGTAAAAAAATTGTCCATATTAAAACACATTTGTGCTGAACTGATCGGTTAAGAGACATTCGTACTGGAGATATGGTGGAAGTTTCAAGCAATGGTGACTGTCAATGGCGTCCTTTGCTACTTCATTGAACAAGGCTGTGCTTTGGGAAACTGGAGAAAATATTAAATGTTAACAATTTTATTTTCGTGCACACCATTCCTCATTTTGAAGATTATAAAATTATGTAAAGAGTTTAGTTGGTATATTTTTACCTACTCGGATTGCGGTGTTTAAATCAATAATTAAATGTAGCCACAGATATAATAGTTTGAATATGGACATTGACTCAAAAGAAAATACCTGACTGACTCTGGTTATTAAATTCTGAATATGTAATTGAAACGTTAGTTAAAATGTACCTTATGAGAATCATTTCTACATTGATATGCGTTCAAAAGACATAAAAAGTTGGAATTACCTTGAACATTACTGCAAAATATATGTAACAAAAATGTTCATTTTTCATCAATGAAAACCTAGGAACTCAAACGGGTTGAGTTTATGTTTTGTTCGATTTTAAGATCTAGAAAAGAGCGGATAACCCAAACAAGATCCAGCGAATAATAATATCTTAATAAACCCTCATTGGACAATTTGACCAATTTTTATTCAATCAATAGTAAAAAATTATCTACAGTTCCAATTTTTAAAATCCTTTTAAAATTTTGTAAAATAAAAGTGGTTTGAATGATATGATAAATATCTGCGAAGATAAACAATCAAAGGAATGTTGACTGAAATTACTATTATATTGCAATCCTGTGCTACTACATTGAGCAAGGACCAGTTTTCGTCTTTCCTTACAATAGTGAGATAAAACTACATATTTAATTGATTGAACCGTGAAGCAATGTTGGTTTAGTATAATTTTACTAAGTCTTTGGATGTGTTAAGCCAGTTTTTCTGTTACCGAACAATATGTATTTAAAGGAAGCTGGATGTTTACTAACTTTTAGTTAACTCCACAGCAGCTTATGGGAAGATGAGCGACAAATGTTAATTACGTTACAACGAAACGCAAGGTAACAATGTTTAAATGTTACAAAAATTAAAGGACGAACTCAAAGATTTAGGGATATTTTCGTCATTGACTTACAGGTAAGATTTTTAAAGGTTTTCGAGAAATTTAGCCAGGTTATACTCCAAAAAGTTATATTTACTGTGAACGACTGAATCGTTTGGTATTACCATACAATTTTCCTCCAGACTTTCTTCAGTTAGCAGAATGAAAGGCATCTCATGGATATCGCTTCTAATTATAAATTAGTAATTTCTAATAAACAAACAATGAAACGCACATATGTATACTTGTCGAACAAAGTGAAATATATCGATGTGATGCAGAATACTTTAATTCATTCTTAAAAATAAAGCTTTAGTGAACCCGCTTTACACCAAATATGAATAAACGGCGACAATGGATACACTTACATTATCTCATATTCTTTACCCCTAACATCAAGTTTTTTCGGAAAGGCTACATAAGAGGGGTAGCATTTCTTTCAGAAGTTTAACATTCTTCTCGAACCCAGTCTTGATAGAGATGAAGAGTACGAACTGCTATACCACTTCCGATATAGAATTGTAGCAGGCGAGAATTTATTCGTTCCATCATAAATAAAGATGGTGATAATAGCAATAAGTACATATTCATAAATATTTTAGCAACAAAAAATTTGTTAGTCTATACAAATGTACAGAGAATAATAAATTGGAATAATTGACAACCACTCAACAAGTAAAACAATTTACATACAATTATTTATCACTACATTCGATAAATATTTATCGATCAATTATGATGCCGAATTCACTATAAGTTATAGTCTATAACTGACATTGATTTTTCAATGATTTGTCTGGGGATGCCGTCGGGTCGTGGAAAAATTTCCGAATATTGCCAATTAAATTTGCAATATTAGGCGAAGTTTTGCACCGAGTTTTATGAATAGCAGCGCGTTTTAAAGCCCAACCTCTCCTCTTTCCAACGACATATCAACGGCAATAATTGGCAAAGAAATGCGTACGCTACAAGCGGATTAGTGGCGACATATTTTTTCAACGACCCGAACCGACCCGAATAAACATGAAATGTTCATGGCTTTTTGAGGTAGATATTAAATAGCACCCTATATAGTCGTGTGACAGGTACTGTACAGAATTTTATGAGGATTCCAAAAGGCATTTGATGTCCAAAATTCTACCTCACCGTTAATTAGCTATAACTGTTTCAAGTTGGTAATACCTTTCGACCCGAATGCGACCCGAATGGACCCGACGGCATCCCTAGTAGCAATCACGGATGGGCAGCTGGGGTTCAAATATATTTAATTCAGGTTAGACAAATCATTTGTCTAACCTGCATTTTATTTGCGTCAGGATTTTGACTTCCAAGCAATTTAAAACTGTTTGTCAATTCACTCGATTTTTTAGCTTCAAGTTAGTCAGAACTGACTAATACATGTAACGTAGTTATGTAAATGCTATTATTACTCTACGCAGTATTTCGTTTGATACGACGCTAAGCAACATGATAGATTAAAATTTTTGTATTTCATTTTAAACGAAAACCAGGAATGTGAATTGTTACAAAATTATAACTCTAATAAACTCTAATCCTGACTTCAAATAGAACAACTTAGACACTTTATCACTACATTGGATAAGTGTTTTCTGAACAATTCTGTCAACTAGGGTTTCGCTTCTCCAATTTTATCACAAATTTTTATAAAATGATAAAATTATAAATCTTCTGTCAGTTAAAGGCATTTACGTGTCGTGTATAATTTTATTATAAATAGCGCAACTTTTCATCAACTTTCCGTTGACATTATCAAGTACATTACATTACCACAATTACACTAATCCACCTAAGCGGTAAAATAAGGTGTGTTAGGTTAGGACATACGTACCATAGCTATAGCTTAATCATTAGACCTCAGACAAGACGTCTTTAAAATTGTGAACGCTTTTTATTGAAAATAGGTACACAGGCAACACAGGAAAATTAAAAGGGGCAGAGAACAAAGATAAATCAACAGAAGGATATGGTATAATATCATTCTGCACCGGCATTTAAAAACAACCCTGTAGCAGCAATCATATCAAAAATAACTCCAAATTTGTGCTTTAAGTTGATGGCTTAAACAGAACAACATCTAAAACGTTTAAATGTTCAATTTGAAATTTAAAAAAAATAAAAATAAAAACACCAAATTAAAAAGTAATCGCAAATTTTGCAGCAATAAAAAATCTAGTAGAATATAATTCCGCAAATTATACATTGTAACATTTGTTAGGTTTTAGGTTGGTTTGTCATAATTTGAAAGTAGAATTTTCCATTAAAATCCCAAATTTTATCCGATAAATAATGACTGTAAATGGCGCCCCTTGCTACTACATTGAGAAGGAGAGTATGGTATAAGTTGTTCCTGTACACGTCATATGAGCATGCATGATTTAATTTAAATATGTATATATATAAATATAAATATGACACAGTACCCAAATAAAGCAAATACCAAAGTGGGCCAATCTACCTCGCTGCAGTTCAATGCTAATTGCTGATGTTGAATGAAACAACGAAAATGAGGTTTACACAATTCTACATAAACAAGAAAAGGTTGTTATGTGTATTCATTGGTCCGAAGAAGCAAACTGTGGAGTTTCTTGCATTCTGTGAAACTTGGGTTGTTATAAATTTTGAGCAGGATTATAAAGAATTTAATCACGATTTAAATGGAATGCTTGAATTATCATGCAATGACGACAAAATGTGTCTCTAATGGACTTGGTCAGGGAGCACAACAAATTAAATCGTGGTATCTAAACCTTCTTACGTAAATAAATTGTTCATATTAAAACACATTTGTATACAACAAAGTGACGTAATTCCAAACGGTGTAACTAAGACCTAGTGTTATACAGCGCTAAAAGAATACGGATGTAGATTTGGTATTGGGATTTAATTGATATATGACTGGTGACATTTAGATTTTTTTCTGCATATGGTAATTGGTAATTGAGTGTCGCCACTTGCTACTACATTGAACAAGAGTGTTGTTAAGAGAGTATTGTAATAAATTGTGGCCTAAGTTTCCTATATGCTCAACCGTTATTAAACAATATTATTAACCTATATACGAAAAGGACTTTTGAACTTCGTAAATTCAGCACGATGCCTGACTCCTGATCTACCTGATACATATATTATGTAAATTACTAATTAATTGAAATTGTAATCAAATATACAGTATCAGTACTTGTTACTCCTACATTGAGTAAATATGATTTTCTTTCAAAAGACTACACGTGCTGATAAAAAATAAAACATTCCAAAAGGCATCGAGCATTACCTTGGTCATTAATGCAAAATATATTTAACAAAAATGTTTCTTTTTCTTCAATGAAAACCTAGAAACTCAAACGGGTTGGGTTTATTGTTTGTTCGATTTTAAGATCTGAAAGAAACCGGCGGATAAAACAAGTAAGATACGGCGGAAAATAAAATCGTAATATAACTTCATTGAACAATTTATTCAATCTTTGTTATAATTTTCATTTATAGTAAATAAATTATATACAGTTCCACTTTTTAAAATCCTTTTAAAATTCTGCATAATAAAAATTGTTTCAACTAGCAATGATTAATATCTGCTAAAGATAAGAAATCAAAGGAATGTTAACTCAACTGTCGATAACTTTTAGGTTGGTAAACTTAAATCTGGATGAATATTCGTTTTCGTTCGTTTAAACGATAACGTTCGTTTATTGCGACATGCCTAGTTGCTATAATGTTATACTGGAAGTGGGTCAAATGCACAGAGGTCTAAATATATGTTTCAAATTGGAGGAGGCTGAGACGAAAGCCAATTATTGCAATGAACTTTATAGTGGAAGAATTTTAAAATGATATAAACTAAATTCAACAAGAACTCGAAATAACTGCCAACTCTGAAATTGTTTCATTCTCTGAATGTTTGAAAGAACGATTTGAATAGAAGGAAGGCGACTACAGTTACTCAACTCTGTCGACCCAAGGTTTGACAGAAATTAGTATAATCTCTTGTAATCCTGTGCTACTACATTGAGCAAGGACCAGTTTTCATTTTTTACAATACTGAGATAAG
>VYYJ01002574.1:0-20702 GCA_021029165.1 Cyphoderus albinus | reverse complement strand
AGGTTCCAAAATCCCAATTTGATGTTTAGGAACAATCAATCCTGGCATAGCCCACGAAACACGTACAGCGTCGACAAGTCTTGTTGCTATTTTCTTTCTCCTAAATGAAGGTTCCGTCCACAGTCTGGTTATTCCAAATGTCATCCTCACATTCTCTTTGCTGCCAGACTCGGCATTTGGTGTTATTGGACAGCATATAACTTTGTCACGCTCAATGCTTTCCACAATAATACAGCCTATCATGCAAATAGAAAATGAATAATAAAATAAATTGTCCATTACAAGTGTAAAAGTAATTTAGCAATTATAAAGTAAATAACTTTTGAAATTCTGGAATACCTAATATCCGAAAAACATTTTTTCTTTTTGTACGAAATATATACAACAAAATTGTCTCTGATGGGTTTCCAGACTCGTCATGAGCTCCCCCGAGTGCAGTGTCCAGCCAAGCCAAAAAATCTTTGAGGACACCCAACGCACGTTTTGATTCAGTTTTGCAATTTAATTGAACTATCAAGCACGCTTCTGCAGGATAGTCGTTTAAAATTTTTGCGTCTTTCCAAAGCTGAAATTAACAATATAAAATCACATTCTATTCAGATTCAGATTATGGATGAAAACTATATATAATTATGACTTCAGTAAACATGAAAAAAATCTATAAAATAAACTATTTAGAGCACGATGATTCAAGATAAATATTACTATGTTCGTAGTTCATTCATATAGTATGAATTTCATACCCGAATTATGTAATCGATTGTCCAATCTTGCATGTGCTTTCTGGTGTTCTCTTTCATCCTCAATATCTCCAGGGGAGTACAGAAGACCACATTCATCACAATGTACAGGTCCTATGACTTTCTGCCCGGCGTCCAAGACCATTTGGGTCAAACCTAAATTCAACAATCCGAAGTACCATTCATAATTATTCCAGTTTTGTACTTATTACATAAACATAATAGGTTGAACTGATGAACCAACCTGGAGTTTCCTTCTTGCCTAGCAAATTCTTGCGCCGCTTGAATGGCTGCTGCTGTTGAGACTTCTCCAATGTCATCTGCATTTCTTGCAAAGGGTCAGGTGGTTTGGGACGAAAGTTCTTCTGAAAAATGGGAAATAACTTGGACGATTCCTCGTTTCCCTTTTTGTCCATGATGTCCACTTCACTCTAGATGACCGAACCTGTGTGTCAATAATTTGGTTTGATAACAGCTACACCTGTAATAATAAAAATTTACACTCTGATTAATGACTTATCAATCATGTATATATAGACTATACTAACAAGAAAGTTTCAAACAAAAAATAAGAACAGCGGTAATTATTTACAAAAATTAGTTCCTTCTCCTTCGGTTGTCTGTAAACTGCTTATCAACACAGGAAGTTTTTCTCGATTGCCTACTTTACCCTGCCCTGCTTTCAATTCGAGTCGACAAAGAATGAAATCATTAGAATTTTTGCTAAAATAATCAAATTATGGCAATATCATTTCATGCAGGAGACGAATGATACAGATTTCAGAATGTAAAGTTGAAACTTGAAAGTAGTTGAAAGTGTGAAATTGACGGAGAAAAACAAAAAGACAAGACAAGAGCGAAGAGCCGCGTGTGTTTTTCCTTCTTTTTCTCATTTGAACAAGACTTGGGGTATTTACAAAAATTAGTTCCTTCTCCTTCGGTTGTCTGTAAACTGCTTATCAACACAGGAAGTTTTTCTCGATTGCCTACTTTACCCTGCCCTGCTTTCAAATTGAAAGTTTCAATTCGAGTCGACAAAGAATGAAATCATTAGAATTTTTGCTAAAAATCAAATTATGGCAATATCATTTCATGCAGATGCAGGAGAAGAATGATACAGATTTCAGAATGTAAACTTGAAAGTGTGAAATTGACGGAGAAAAACAAAAAGACAAGACAAGAGCGAAGAGCCGCGTGTGTTTTTCCTTCTTTTTCTCATTTGAACAAGACTTGGGGGCTTGCCGCGGTTCATCACCGGGAATCTGTCAAAAAGATAAAAACGCAAGGCAGCTGCTTTTTGATGCTGCTCGATGCTATTTACCCGTGTCCTTCCTAGCTTCGTACTGCTTCCTCGTAAGATGTAAGATTGTAAGAAGCAAAGGGAAGTCTTTTTTATTTGCTTTTTCTACTTAAAATATTACTTGCATTTAACTACCTACCGCACATTCTATTCTTAGGCAGTTAAACTATCTTTTTACAGTGATTCCAGAACACCAACAAAAACCGAATACTGAAACGAATAAGATAGGACAGAAACTTGGTTTTTAAAGTACATTTTTTAATATTTATTTCGTTTTTACTGAGCTTGAGCAAAATATAAACTAACAAAAACAATAAATCCATAATCATAATAATGTTGCGGTAATATTTTTTGTATAATATAATACGCACTAATAATAATAGTACTACTGCACCCTTTGTTTCGTTAAAATTTAAGTGTTGGAAAGGCACAATTAATTATTTAGATCGGTACGAGCAAACTAGCATCAATCACGTCTTCCCTTCCACAGTAAAAAGGAAGTGTGTTGACAGTCGTTTAGAAATAGGTCTGAGTCACAGTTTGGAGTTAATCTAGTATTTGGAGGAAAGCAAGGTTAATATCATGTCGGATATTGAAGATTTTATGGTGGATGAGGAGGAAGATTATGGATTGGTAAGTTTGTACAAATTAATTACTAGTTAGGTGCCTAACATTTATTTGCTATATCAGATATCAGATTCTTTTCACAATTTGGCGTGATTAGCGCTTCTTGATTCTAACTTTTCAAATGTTTATGTGGCTTGGCTACAATAGGAGTATTCCGAAGATAGTAATTCAGAGCCGGATGTGGACTTGGAAAACCAATATTATAACTCAAAGGCATTGAAGGAGGATGATCCCAAAGCGGCTTTGCAGTCATTTCAACGCGTCCTTGACCTAGAAAATAATGAGAAGGGGGAGTGGGGGTTCAAGGCGCTAAAGCAAATGATTAAGATTAATTTTAAACTTGTGAGTTTGAATACCTGAAAACGTACTTAACTTTTACCAACAAAGAGTGCATTTAAAATAATTGAAATTCATTTGAATAATTCAGGGGAATTACCATGAAATGATGAGTCGTTACAAACAACTGCTGACTTACATTAAAACAGCAGTCACCAGAAATCACAGTGAAAAATCCATTAATTCAATTCTGGACTACATATCAACTTCGAAAAACGTAAGATGCAAATAATGATAACTTGTTGATAAAGTCTGCGATTGTTTTGAAAACGTTTCTAAATCTTTTATTTGCCCTTGTTGTAGATGGAGTTACTTCAGAACTTTTATGAGACAACCTTAGAAGCCCTTAAAGACGCGAAGAACGACAGATTATGGTTCAAAACTAATACCAAGTTAGGGAAATTGTATTATGACCGAAATGATTTCCAGAAGCTAAGCAAGATCTTAAAGCAGTTACATCAGTCATGTCAGGTAAAGGTTAATACCCGATTCATTACTGCTCCGGCTCAATACCGTACCTAAGACGTAGCTAATAGAATTTATGTTGTTGTCTGCTGTAGACGGACGATGGGGAGGATGACTTGAAGAAAGGGACTCAACTTTTGGAAATTTATGCGCTTGAAATTCAGATGTATACTGCTCAGAAAAACAACAAAAAACTAAAAGCCTTGTATGAACAATCGCTTCACATTAAATCCGCGATACCCCATCCATTAATTATGGGCGTCATCAGAGGTTAGACATCGTATACATTTCATCTGCATTCTACACCTTAGCTGCATTTTATTATACAATGTTTTGTCCTGCTTTTACAACAAAAATACTTTTTGTTCTAATGTAGAGTGTGGTGGAAAGATGCATTTGAGAGAAGGGGAGTTTGAGAAGGCGCACACCGATTTCTTTGAGGCGTTTAAAAATTACGATGAGTCTGGAAGTCCACGGAGAACGACCTGTTTGAAATACCTTGTGTTAGCCAACATGTAAGGAAGGACTATAAAATTTATGGCTGTAGACTTTCAAAAAAAAATGAAGGGTTTTAGTTTTCGAATATTGGAAAGGGGAAAGGCTAATATTGGAATATTACTTTCAGGCTAATGAAGTCTGGGATAAACCCATTTGATTCTCAAGAAGCGAAACCATACAAAAATGATCCTGAAATTCTTGCGATGACAAATTTGGTTTCAGCCTACCAAAACAATGACATCAACGAATTTGAAAAGATCTTGAAGCAGAATCGATCCAATATTATGGACGATCCATTCATTCGGGAGCACATAGAAGGTATAGTTTTCATTTCAATATCATATCACTTAATCAGATATAAATAAACCTTAATGTATTATTTAAATTATCATTAATGTTGTTATTATTACAGATCTTCTGCGCAACATCCGCACTCAAGTTTTGATTAAATTAATTAAGCCGTATACCCGCATTCATATTCCATTTATTTCGAAAGAATTGAATATTGATGCCAGTGATGTGGAGGCCCTGCTAGTTTCATGCATTTTAGACAAGTGGGTGACAAACAATTTGAAATTTCCTTCTTCATCGACATTTATGTATCATTCAATAATTAAATTGTGTGTATTTTAATTTACAGTACGATTAGAGGCAAAATTGATCAGGTAAACCAAGTTCTGGAGTTAAAGCATGAAACCGGGGCCGGTCATGCCAGATACACGGCATTGGACAAGTGGACTTCACAGTTATCCGCCCTTCACAATTCAATTGTTTCCAAAATATAACTTCTCGTTCTCTACACACTACTACTATTATTATCTATAAACTGCGTTTTACATTTGTTGGTCCTGCATGTATTCTACTAATTTAATGGATTTAGTAAATAGAATATATGAATGTACATTGTTTATTAAAAGTACTTTCAATAATCAAGCTGCTTACAGCAATACAAAATCTCATGTCATTTCCACAAAATTATACTCAAGATTGATGATGAAGAGGTGGAGCGGGGGTGTGAAACCGTGCAAATGCCTATTCATTTTTGTACTCTAGGCATTTTGAAAACGTTCACCTACTAATTGAAGTATGTAATGAAAACCAAATTAAGAAAGCGTAATTAGTAATTACTCAGCTTCCGAATTTATTACGGCATAATTTGATTACATAAAGCTGCATATTTCGCAATTCGTACAGTAATAAAAAATCATTTTACTTATTATAAATTCAGTTCTATTTATTTTGTATTACCTATATTATGACGAACATTAATTAGTAGACCCACTCGACTCATTCAATTTGAGTTTAAGCTACGGCAAACAATAAAACTAAAAATAGTGTTTCGTTTCTTCGAAGCTCATTGAGGTAATTAAAGGCTATATATAGGTTAGGTAGATCTCCGCAGCATTTGGCTCCTGCTGCTGCTGTTTGTTTTCCAAGAAGCGTCTATTGTTTCATTTAATATTATTACACCGGAGACAGGCTAAAATAGAATTGGAATAATGGTCAATTGCCCAATAATTAAAAGCATATTGCTCTTGCCTCGTGGGATGTGATGATGCATGTGAAGTGTTGCTCGTGAGTTTTCTCTCTTTCTCTCTCATTTTCCTCTCATTCCCTCACACTTTGCCAGCTTCTTTCACTAAAATTCAATGACGTAACATATTTCGTCACCTACTGCGCCTAAAAGTTGCGCTCTAAAGTGTGCACATAATTAGATCGTTTGGAGTACTCCTCGCCAAAGTTTCATCCTTAGATCTTTGACAGCTGAGGAAAGTACTAGTGAGGGCTGCATTAATCAGTAAATAATGATGAAAGTTAATATTGGATTTCAAAGTGCGCTGTTGTTTGTCTAGAACATATGTTTCCATTCTGTGTCTCTTGTTCCTTTCTCCGTATTGATTTTCTGGGAAGAAGTGTAAAGGTAAGAAAAATATCAACTTTCTTTTACAATACGCTGTGTGTAGGTGGGTAGCTGAGCTATGACTTTACTATCAGCAGCTAGCCGAGGAGGCAGCAGTGTGGTATTTCCTATTCAACTCTTAGCAGAGGTGTGATAAAAAGTGTCAGTTGGACGAAAATTCACAAATCAATCGGCTGCCAAAATTCAATACAAATACAAAAGCTTTGTTTTTTTCCTTTTCTAACTCTATTTTGTACACCTTCTCTTCCTGCAGAGTGAAAGTGGAAATGTGCAACGTTAACAGCAACGAGTAAAAATTTAACAGCTCGACTTGGAAATCTGGAAAAGTCTAAAATAATCGATTCTACTGGACTGTTTCACATATGAGGAGTTTTATTCCCCTTCCGTCGGCCTTTGGAGCACCTGGAGCACTGCCTCCAGCACTCATTCCACTTCCTTTGGACCCGAATTGTCCTCCAGCAGTGCTACCATCCTACCCCAACACGCCTAATACGCATAGCAGTGGATACTCGACAGCAGGTCACTCACGGTCTTCGTCGCCCAAGGGCCCAATTCCGGCGTCCGCTACAAGTCACAGTCAGTCTTTATTACACACCCTTGAGTCCTCCTTTTGTACTCCGAATGGCCCGGGCGGCCTTCTTCCAATTCCAAATCCCGTAAATGTCACTAGTGGCATTCCAACAGATGTTTGTGCCAATAATCCCAGTCTCGTACTCGCCGCAGCATCCAATGACCTGTCCATGCTGGGAAACTTTCCTGCCCTTCCTGGACAGTTTGTTGTGTACTTTCATATAAACCCTGGAGTTAGCGTCAGTTTTCAAGTGGGAGAGCAAATTCAAGTTGTGAAAGGTTAGTTCAGTTTTCAACATTTTCTATTTCATCTTTCTGTGCGCCTCTTTGCTTTTGCTGCTTTTGCCACCTTACTCAATCATAAATATGTTTGTGCATTTACTTATCAAACTGCTTTTCGTACTTTTGCGTGATTGAAGAGGATAATGTAAGCGTAGAAAAACGTTGACCACTCCGAGTGTCAATTCACCCATGAGAGAGCGAACACAAAGGAGGAAATCGGAACTTCTCAGGTCCGAGATGAGATGCGAATACAAATATTTATGTGAAACTGAAACTGCGTATAAGTGAAGAATTTGCACACGCAATGGACGTTTAACAATGAAAACAACTCCGGCAATTATTTGAAAATGTTTGAAACAACCTGTCAAGTGACGCACCTTTGCTTTTCACCAATCATAATTCCTACTTCTACAATATTCGTTCGTGCTTACTGATATATTTTTATAGTTGGACGAGCATTTTCAAAATAATGTTCGTTCAAATTGACATTAGTGGGGGGAGCTGGCGCGGCGAGCAGATGCTCGAGTAATGTGATAAAAAGGTTTAAAACAATACAGTCCTTTAATTCTTAAAGTTAATTTATAAAACAAAAACTGCGGACATACCATGACTGATTTTTAAGAAACCGCTTTAACCTGGGTAGGTCTGTATTGTATGTTACCTATATTCATTTTGATTATGAGATGGGAGCTCACAAATTGTGAGTCACAATCAAATCAGAAAGTGGTTTGATGAAAAAATGGTTTACACGGTATTAACCAACCTCGACAGTATCTGTCATGTGTTTCGTTTGATTCTTTTACCATCCAACTTTCTACTCGTCAAATGGTATCGTGTAACAAAACAACTTCACGATGCTCCTTTCTTATTTCTTGCTTCCATTATTCCATTTAAACCAAAAAATTGAATGTAAAAAGTAAAGAATCTCGTCTTATGGTCGTATCATGGTATGGTACCACTGATTGCTAAAACTCTAACTGCGCTCAGAATATGCTTTTGGCGTAAGCAACTCGTAAATCTGAAAACCAAAAATATGCGTTTAAAAAATGGTGAATAGTGGTTAGTTGAAGAAGAATCCACCCATCGTATATATGCCAGGTAGTTGCCATAATGTAAAAACGCACTATGTAATTAGTGATTTTGATTATTATAACGATACAATACTACTACGTTGCAACATTTTTGCAACAAAGGCGTGTGTTCTTGGTTCGTATTTGATATGCGAATTGCGTTACAGAGCTCTGGTTAATGAGAAGTGAAGAAATAAATGTGGCACCCTTAACTCCCCCTCATTCTGCTTCTGACTTACATGAATTTGCGAAAACCTTGCTTTAGGTACTTGACTATTTCTCACATTTTGTCACAAAACTTTGTCATAAAGCAATTCATCTTAAGCTTGTGACTACACTACTCGTCGGGGAATTACCACCCATTCTGTTTTTATACTTTTAGTTGTGCTGTTGGTAAATTCAATAGTATAAAGTTACAGTACCGTGTATAGCATAATTTTATTATATTATGAATGAAAATATATACTTTATGCTTCGATGCAGCACGCAGAGCTTAGTTGAACAGGAATTTGTTTATATCAATTTCCGTGAGTCAAAAGCATATTCCATTGTGAGATAATTAAAGTTGCCGCAAACACTTGAGATAAACCTCCTACGCCTTACTCCTACCGTACCATCACATAAACAAATACCGTCAACCGTCTCTTATGTCATGACTTACTAACAAACTACAAATTATACAACACTACCTCGGTCTTTTTTTGACAACCACACCAAATACACTTTGTGCTGAAAGTTGAAACTCAGAGAGTTAAAGTTAGTCATTTTGGACGAAGCTCATGCTGGTCGGAAAGTTAACTTGCCTCAACTTCGACATGCTTACGAAAAATTTAATGTTAATGTCTTATCTTTGGACACAAAGACCTTATATATAATTTAACTTCGAGTATAAAGAGTAATTATCTGACAAAATGTGACTCGGCGAAACAGTAGATAAAGTAATCATGTAAGAACGGAAGGGTTCTTTTTGATTTATGAAGTGAATGAATTAAGGATGAAAAACTGAAAAATGTAACACGAAAGTTTGTCCGTGAAAAATGTATTTTTTGTGTGAATATAAACGAATGTCTGCGTCTGCATAGTGTGATTTTTAGCAAACCGGATGTTGCAGCCTCCATCTAAAATTCATGCGCATTTTTAAACAAAGTACAAGTGTGTAGGCGAGATAGTGGAAAATAACGTTTTTAATATCTTTAGTTAAGGTACCTACGAATGACATGTACATAATGCAACACATAATGTGTTGCATGCAACTATTCTGAAGGGAAACCAGTCTAAAAAAGTTTGCCATAGAACAATACTCATTCATTTGTTCATGTGACCATTGATTGTATATCCGTTTACCCTTTCCTCATTAAATCTCGAAGTGTTTTCCACGTTGAATTTGATTTAGCGTCATGTAACGTAGGGAGGGGACTATATGAAAATGGCTAAAATATTTCTAATCCACGGAACAATTTAATCAAGAAATTATTAAGACTTCCCGTAACAAGTTTTTGATATTGAAGAAAGAAATATCTAAATAGTAATGGTTGATAATGCAGAACTTTAAGTTTCTAATAAATTTTTCTAAGGCGAGAGTTTAAGGGAGCTGCGTTATTGAAGTTTAGTTTTAGGGATCTTTAATCTTCGTCTTCATGAATGATGACAAATAACGTTGAAACGGAAATCAGGATAGCAAGATTTTGACTTGACAAGTTTTTCGACCTTAGTAAAGAGCAAGAAAATGAAACAATCTTCAAAGAAACATGTACAGAAAATATTGAGTTCCCTTTAATATTGAATCATCATTTTAGAACAAAACATTACAACCACAACGTCACCCAAGTTTGCATTGTATCTAAATATTCAGCAAGGAGCAAATATACAAAGATGGGGACACTTTTTGACATTCCTTCTGATACTTTAACTTTGATAACTTTGATACTAACTGAATTCGAGAATTGAACAAATGGATGTTTTATTTTTGGTTTTTATCTTAAAATAATTGTAAAACCTAAAATGAACTTTACAGTGATTCCTCACATTTTATATCTAATATTTTAAACCATTCACAACGTATAAAAAAGTATTTAAATAAACCATGAATCTGTCAATATGGTTAATAAATTTGCTCTAAGAAACGAAGCGACTGATAAACTATTCGAAACTCTGGTAAGCTTATTTGCATATGATGGCTTTAACTCTACTTGCTAATTGTTAACATTTGCGATTACGGTTCAACGCCACAGTACAAAGTACAACATTTCAGAATTTTAGCCTATGCATTTATATTCTATTTAAATAGTTACAATATCAAGAATAATGTTAGAAATATGGATGGTTAATTTGGCGTGCTCGATAAAAATTAGGAGAGTGGAGTATACTGCTCTTTTTGTATACTTAACTTCTCATTTATCCCGAATAGAAAAAATAGTTTTTACTCCGCATTGTTGCATGACAGTATGACAGTCATAATCAGTAATCAGTTATTCTTGAAGGTAGATGAACGTGACCTGATTCTATATATTGGTATTAGTGCTACTTTATCAAGAAAGAATTGTTGTCTCCTACAATGTGCCTTGTTGGGTTGTGTGTGTACCTCTACCTAGGTATCATCTCTAATATATAAGAACGCATCTTTTTGAAACTTTACTTTGTCACATCATCAAGAGTTTGATTTAGTGATACTGGTCTGTAAACTACGTACATAGTGTGATATAAATTTTAGTATCGTGTTTAAGTTTCAGAAACTGCACGGTTTGTTTGACAGCGGAATATTACATGTGTGTAACTCATTGAATTGCATCGTATTAATTTTTGTTCTATACAAATGTTCACTTATAAACGAAGTGCATCATCATTTCATAATTCATCTGGTCACTATCATTGTTAAAGACTCCTCTCGCTGCATGATTGAAGTGCGAAACGAATTTCTAATTTCTTTAAGCCGAAAGATGCAGTTAGGCTGATTCCGTTAAAAGAAGCGCTTTTGTAGTAGAAGCTAGATTCTGATGGCACATAGTATGAATGATGAAGAATGGTAATAATGGGCAATAATAATTTGGTAGCAACATGAAGCATGTACCTAAAGGATTTGGTACAGATCAAATTTTCTTGCATTCTTGTATTAGGGACACCGTCAGTCACACAAGATTGTAAAGTGAGTTTACTATGGACCAAATGTACATTACAGAGTACATCCATAACTTTGTTTCTTGTTTGTCACATACTGGTTCGACGTCAATGTAACATGTACTGGTACTTGGGCCAAGCCTAAAACATTAATAAACTGTATAATAATGAATAATGTATGTATCATGCTACAATTTATAACTTCTAGGTATTTTGAACACTTAGCGAATTGCAAAACATTCACTATTCACAACGTATAGATAACAATTGAGTTTTCAAAACGACCGACCATCTAATAAACTGGCTTTAACAGTTGAAATACATAGCGGCAGTCGCATTAGTCGCAATACTCGCAATCCGTTTGCGATAAAACGTTTTGCGAACTTGAAGAAATTGTTTTACTTGGCGATTATTTTTTACCTAAATATCGAACTCAGCTGCCTTTTTTTCAATGCAATTTGCATTTAGCAAAGGAAATCTGGAAATGATTTGACAAATTGTGTTTAAGAAATGAGTCAGTGTTTCTTCGTAATATTTAAAATAATAAGAACGATTTGCTTTACAAAGCACAACCAAAAGGTATCAGTGAAGATTTGAAAGGGCACTATTAGGATGATAACAAAATAACAATACATAGGTGATGTAGTTAGACCATCACAGCTTTTTGTATCCGTCCATATTGTTTAAAATATTACTAGTAGGTGATAAAAGATGGCTGCAACATACAAGTCTTAAAGCTTCACACAAATGTGCATTGATTTTTTACTCACTCATACGTGAGAAAAAGTAGGTGAAGTGCTACGCGAAATGCAACTGCAAGGTACTAGTGCAATTTGCAGTTGCAACTTGCAATGGCAATCAGTCGTTGTCGCACAATAAATCCAGATTGGGTTTAGTTATGCTTCGAGGTGAAAGTTATTGTCTATAAGCGGGTGTTTAGAATTTATATTTATGATAACATTATTTGCAAGTCTTTACCATTTACGATTTTGATACCTCCTGAGAACCTAGGTATTGAAATTGAAATTAAGCGGATCCCTGTCTAACTGAAAGTAAACAACCAAACAATTTTTAGAAGAATGCCTTGGAAAAAAAGGTTGTCGCTTACATTACTTTGGTGAACAGTTCTCCTACCCAAACTTTACGTTCATTCACACCGTCCTCTACACTAGTACCTAATGCTTTATAGCTAACTATTATAAATGCGTGGTGATTAGTGATGTGGGACGGGGCGTAATCTGCAAGTCTTCTTACCATTGTTTAGATGTGTCAGAGTTTTAAAGGGAGGCCTAAGGAAAGCTCTGTGCTAGTACGTTTTTACAAATGTGTGCCAATTGTTTGGTCGACTCGCTTTTGCAATCTTCTAGCCCCTGTCATCGCTTGTCAATACACCGATGTTCTCATTTTATGGTCGAGCGAAATAGTTTGCATGGGAAGTTGCTCAGGTCGTTGTTTCTGTAATTAGCGGGTTATTGTACGGTTGATGAGTAGTCTACTAGTCTACTAAGTATGTCCATAATATTTCGTTTTTTACGCTTCTTCTGTAATATCTGGATGAGATGTTTAAATCCTAAATTTAGGTATATAATGTTTTGTCATTAATGCTTTAAACAGGGCTCGAGCTTCTAATGTTTTTTATACCTATTTTGGTGTGACTGATCTAATTTTCATATTTACCTAACACTTCCAATGAAATCGACTCATTTATTACACAAATGAATAAAAAAGTACTAGTATTAGAAGAAGGAGTAGGTCATATATTACATTTCATCAATAATATTAGAGCAGCAATTGTTTCAGTATAAAGGTTAACACGGCGATTTCAACTGTCAAGTCATTGAAATTTTGTTGTTGAAAGCTAAATCTTTGAATTTGATCAGATATCTTACACTGCCTTTATTTAAACCAGATATTCTCCTATAGGCGTGTATGTAGGCAGCCACTTGAATTAATAATCCATAATACATTAAAACAATTTTAGCCAGGTATTGTAGAATTAGTATAAATCTCGGCAGTACACTACGGTATCTTAATCACAATGTATTATGTTACACTGAAATGACACTTTGTTCTATAGAAAGTTGTGTTACCCATGTTTTGCCAAGTAACAAAGGTAAGCGATGATGATGCATTGTATTGGCGAAATCACTATGTGTTTATATTAGAGGAAGTCAATAATTCCCACACGGTTTTAGTAGGGTGAGGATTTTCCTCTTTAGTCTCTTTCTTGCGTGAATGGGAGTCGCGGAGCCTGCTTGTGACTCATGATTTAAATAGCGATTTGATTTTCGCGTTGAGATACCCTTTATATACAGATTGTAGTAGAAAACGGCAAGTGTTAGTTTTGAGTTTTGATGTAAGGAGATTAAGAATAATTTCTCCAATTTAGAGGGGGTGCAGAGGGAGAACACGATAAATACCTATTTGGAATTTACTAGTTACCATTATTTTACGTAGTAAACTTATAATAATTGACAATTGTCATGCTTGTTACGTTACGAAACTTGAAATTTCTTTGATTTGTTGGCGATTCTTGCGTTTTATTTTGTTTAACAGAATTTCTGCATTGAGTAGAAATCTTAACCAAAAATAATTTACCCATGTAAGTAGTCACAGATGTAATGAAATAAGCAATTAACAATTAACATCCCAACATTTTTATTTCAACCTTGTGTTAACGAAAAAACGAAAAAAAAAAGCTTCTGTTTATGAGCGTTTATCGCTGTTCTTTGAAATTCGCAGGGATGTATAAAATCTTTATTGTTAAAGATTTTATGTATTCATCCGTACATTACCGTCTTACTATTTTGACTTAACGTAAGGCAGTTGTATAAATGACATCAACATCAAAGTACCTATGATTCATGACAAGTCATAATACATATTTTTTCTGCATTAAGAATGAATGGTATTAAAAAGACATAACTTGAAGCTATTAACGTTGTTGGACGAAACTTACGCAGCACTGAGACTTTTATTGCGTGGCTACGTGTAGTATTTGTATTATTCCACTGTATTCTCAAACTCTACGCCTAACTCAACAACTGTAAAATCGACGCTAAAAATGTTTAACGCTAAACCATTTTCGTAGGAACTTGTTTGTTGCCAATATAATACAGACTTCAAAGTTTCTGTTGTGTTGTACATGTTTAAAATAGCCTGAGCTAATTGAAAGTGCGTTCATTACGATTAAGTAGTTTAACCTTGGTGGAAAATGAAGCCACATAAAAGTTAAGCATCCAATCAATCCAGCAGGCCTTCCATTAAAGAAATTGCGTCCAATCTAAAAATGCAATATTTTCTTATCTTATCCAATCCAAAGTAAAGGGCTGGTCGAATTTTAATTTTATCTTGTAATTCTTTACACAGAGAAACAGACATAAGTGCATTGTTTTAATGTTGTACTTTTAGTGGGTAGTCTACCCTCTCTATCTCGTACCAGGTGGGTTGCAGCAAAAAATTATATGAATCTATCAGATATGAATAGTCATCTACGAGAGCTTTCGAATGATGTGCTACACATTGGCCAACTCGGACGGTAGTTATTTGCCATTTATACTAGTTGAAATTGAAAATGATTGTTACATACATAAAAGAGATAAAAAGAGCTTCTAAGAGAAAATAAATCACTGGAAAATCTGGCGGAATGTAAATGAAGAATATTATGGTATTATATAATTAATATTATTAATTTCATAAATATTCCTTTTCTAACGTAATTTTAGTTTCGCAAGGAGTTAGACATAAGTATTGATAAAGGAATTTTAGCTGGTTCTAAAGTTCTTGAGATTAGGGCTTAATGATGATGCCTTTTCGTTTTGCATTAAATTGTGATGAACTTATTTTCATGTTACCATTTTAAGTATCACTCAACTTCACTGTAATGAATTTTTATGTATTTACAAGTAACATCAACACATGCAATGAAATGAATATTGTTGGAGGTATAACTACTGCTTTGGATTCCTAAGAGTGATCCTGTGACACTTTAGAAATGTGGAGATTACCTATGTTTTATAGGATGAATTCCAAGAAGAAAAGGGAAATTCCATTCCTTTCCCTTTCAACCTTTTTTGTGACTAGCGTTTAACGACTTGTCTGATCAGGAGATCGCCTTATTTTTTGTGGGGTAGGGTAGTGGGATGCATTAGTATCTCTGTTTGAGAATGAGTAAGAGTCTCACGCTCACGCTGGCAATGCGATTACCACCTCCTTCTACGTAATGTGCTCAGTAAAAATTACACTTGCATTTTCTTTAAGGCATAAACTGTAGCGTAGCGGTAGTATGAACATCAATATTAAATGATGATGCTTGAATCCGTCACTCAAAGTTAAAATTATAGTTCTTTTGCTTATGTGGATCCGCTGGGGAGCATCTACTAAACATAATTTCTTCCTTAATTTTTGTTCTTTAACTGTCCTGTCACATTAACAGTTTAGTTGATTAATATACAAATACCCATGCAATAATTTAAAATTATTGCATTTATTCTGTAGCTGTGTATATGTTAATATTTTAGAATTTTCCAAACCTGACGACAGACTGGACTGTAGTTCAATCACTGGACCCTTATACAAATAAAGTTTTGTAATATCAGCAAAGATTTTATCTCGATTTCAATGTAATTCGTTCTATGGTGTACTGTTGACTGTTGGGTGAAAACCAAGAACGAGTTTATAAGCTTTCTGTAAATAAATTAGTAATCGCGGAATTTGTGTTACAGTTAAAAAAACACTTTTTATACAAACATAATAAAAAGAAAATAAGGAAATGATAATAATTTTCCGCTTTTTATGAACTAGGGCAAAGGACATAGTTCATCTGAAAATATGGTTAGAAATGTCAAGATTTAACAAACATGTTCTACAGCTTATTCGTGGTAGGTTTAGCTTGGTTAAAGGTATTGGGATAAACTTTAAAATATGCATATACATAATTTGTTAACATATAAATATCAGTTGCGTATTCCGAATGGGAAATAACCTAATCTAAGTTGGAAGTCAGACGAACTATATTCGTAGTTGAGAAGCTTTCAAAATTCCGAAGGCCGGAGAGGACATCATTTTGATCTTATAATTCAAAATGGGGAGCAATTCCGAGATTTTTTAAAATAAAAATATTTCAAATAGGCCAAATACAACTTAAAATTTAAAAAGAAGAATATATTGTGTTATATATTCTACCGTCTACGTTGGTGAGACGAAATGGGTCATTTTGGCTGAAATAGAGCATGAACGTGTGAAGGAAGACCTCCACTCCAGTACCACAAACAAAAATCTTTATATTCATAACATGGGCTCACACGCCCTCATAAACCAGGAAAAGGGATATTCTCAGAGTTCCTTGTAATTATTTATGTGTAAACGAAGAACAGAGACGACTAAAACTACCTTTAACAATAATAATGATGGAATGGTGATAAACAACTTTTGGGCATATACATAATTTATTTAAATTAATTTAATTAACTTAAGTTCATAAAATCTGTTTCCTGTTCTATTGTGAAAGCATTTCATTTTTTAAAAATTATTTGTGGATTTGATAAAGCCAACGGGATATAACATATATCTTTGTACTTATTATTATTCATTTTGTTTCTAAAACAAGTTTTTTCTTTCTCTAAAATAATCCAAAACAAAAATAATTCACCCAGCGGTTAACGTTTGATGATGGTTGCATTTAAATGGCGTGCCGTTTTTGTTTTGTTATATTTTGGAAATAACAAAAGAAGGTCATTGGTGACGTTCTGGAGTTCTGGCGAAGAAACGAAATCATGCAGCCGTTAGGGTAAAGATTATTTCTGTCATATCCTGTCCACTTATGTATACATATTAGTTACTTCATAAGCCAAAAGATCATTCCATTCAATATCTTAAGGCCACTTCCGTCTTCTGTTGATTGGATTTGATAATCGAAGAAGCAAAATTAATAGATTGTAATGAACCTGGTGAATGGGGGTCGGAAGAAATTTAATTGCCCGGTCGCTCCCGTCATGTTACTGCAAGAATCAACTTGCAAATTTGCATGCATGAGTAAACCTCAGACCCAAACAAAAGCTTGGTTGTAGCAAGACCAACGGAGTAGACTTTCCGTGTCTTTCAGAATGAATGGGATAAATGACAAGTGATTGTCATACATCCACACACACTTATTCGAAATTGAACACAAACGCAGTAAGAAAAAATGAATGGTTGTGGTATGCAGGTTTAGTAATAGTGCTTGCATTGATACCACTTGCTAGGGACCAAGTAACAAAAGAATAAGAAAATGTTAAACCACATACCCAACTTATATACATCGTTTGGATGGGAGCTTTTTTTTCTGTTCAGATGGTAGGTTTTGCTAACACCAATAAAGGATGAATTGTAGAGATATAAAGAAAAAAGTCTTTAAGGTTTTATAAACGATGCAAAAAGGAAAGACACGTACCACTCGAACTAAAATGAATAAAAAACCTTAAAGTTGAAAGACTGACATTGTAGGTTTTTGACCCGTTTGCGCTCGGAGTAGACAGATGGATAAAATTGTATGAGAATCTCTGCTCTCTCTGCCTTTTGAGCTTCACACTCTATCCCATCCATACACAGCGGGCAGCTGTAATGAAAGACGAGCTCATTTTCTTTGCAGACGTACGTAGTAAATGTCTAGTTTGTGTAGGTATAATAAGGTACTTGTATTTCAGAAAAAATGTTGCATGTAGTAAACCTGGTATGCAGAAAGTTTACTGCTGCAAGTATACTCATCTTGTAACAAAATAGCACGTAGTGTGGTGAATGGTGCAAGAAGGAATCCCATTCTAAATTTATTAATATACTTTCGTATAGTAGACGAATCCGTCAAATTGCTTATTCAGAAAAAAATCAGATATGGAAAATTGTTACTGTAAAGAGGAAGGTGTGTCCTTGTATTAATATATCTTCGTTTTTAACATTAGTTGCAGACAATCACCCGTCCGACAATGAAAAAAAGGATTCCTACTTCGTCTGACTGAGCTTGAGCAATGCGATATGGTGACTGGATAGGGATGAATTTAACCCTTAATGTATTCACCTATGTTGTTTCTGCGCAAGTCGCAGTAGCCTGTAACGTTTTTGTTGATTTACAGCAATATTCTGTGCAATTAAAAAATCCTTACAGTGGTACAAGCCAAAATGTTCTAAAATGTCTTGTCTCGAATTCCAACAGGTGATTCGATTCATCGAAGTTTCGAGTAAGTGCTTGTCTTTTATACACTCTTTGCAATGACTTGATAGCAGTTGATTACTCGCACTTCATACTTTAATTTTGAACTTAGTTTAATTAGTACTTTCATTAAGATGCTTATTTTGGAAATGGCAAAACTGAAATCAGTTAAGGCGTCATGTTTTAATATTCTAATAAATGTAGTTTTGTGACATTTGTTTTGGCTATGCCGTGGTCTATAATAAATGGAAGTATGCCACTTGGTCGTAACACTTTTAAAAGAATAACCACACTGCATTATTTCTGGGAAGTTAAAACAATGAAATCGTCACAATTTTGACAGCTAAACTCATTACTTTTAGATTTTATGCTCGAGTGATCATTACAGACAGAAATGCTAACTCACTTAAATGCAATTGTACATAACATACTAAATGCTAATCTCTAAAGGACAAATCCATCTACAGATGCACTGACGAAAAGAGTGAACAAAAGTATAGTTGCTCCGAAGCCATTACGTATAGTTTAAACTCACATAAACACAAACCCTACTGGAACAAGGGATACTTCACACTACCTTTTGAAATGAGACGCCTTCTTTGTGACTCACAAATTGTGAGTAAGCAAATTTCGAAGACAATAATGCCAGGCATCTTATTTAAGGCATTATTAGTTAGTGTGTAATTTTATTGTACGGCGTTTTCAGTCTCTCCAAGCTAATATGACTCTTTGTTTTCATGATATTCTGCATCTAACTTTCTCGAATTTAAATAATAGGGTACCTAGCTAAGATTAGGCAAACAGATTAAAGACTTATGTAAAAAGGAATGAATTTGAAGCAATATCCTTTTCCTTAATTGAACGGAAATGTATTTGCATTATAATGTCTAAAAACGTACGATTTTGTTTATTGATATTGTCCACTGCATTTTGACTTGTTGGTAGCCCTTGAGCTGTTCAGTTCATATTGCTGCTAGTGAAGCTATTCATTTTATCGTTACTATATTTTCTCAAATTGTGTATAAAACATGAAAGTTTTTTATCAATATACTACCTGCCTGCCATTTTTCAAACAGATCTCCAGACAAATATGTTCTTAAATGCTATTTACTATATGTATATATACAAAACCCAAAAATTCGTCGTTAGAAATTTTATGTGCAGTGTAATAAAAGGTCGCATAATCTAATTTAAGAATGTATGGAAAGACTACTTTAGTTACTGATGCACCTTCCATTTCGATGTATCTTTTAATCTACCCCAAACTACCAATGACAAAATGTTTGCGCTCATGCTTTGATTTTTTGGGATTAGTCATTCATAATTACACCATATGTTGAAATTTAGATGTCTCTCTTTATTGACGTTGTTTTTAAGTATATAAAACTCCAGGATATATATCGTTACAAATTACATAATCTGAGGACCGAAGCGCTAAATTAAGTACGAGTGAATTGAATTGAACAAGTTTTACAAAGATTTTACAATTTGAAGCAATTTCTCATCCCTGACCGGAAAGCTGATCACTTTTCTTGAAATGAATTTCCAAAGTTTTCTCTTGGATTAAAAATTGTTCGCCTACACATTAAATCGAACAGATAGTTATAGTATATTCAATTGACAGAATCACTACATTATATTGGATTTATATTATCGAATAGTAGATGGCCGTAAAATTCAGCATTATCACACATTCACACATACTGACTTCTTGTGGAGATTCTCCATGCTCCTTTCAAACTTTTTTCCCTTATTTTGAGTATTTTTATTTGCCTTTGCAGCAATCTGCTTGCCTCTTGAGGACAAAGTCCTCAGATATACCGACTCGACAAAGCTGCTACAGGCTACAATTAATCTTTTCTTGCAACTTACTGATTTACTAAACATTGTAGGATCATGAGCATGAGCTTCTGAGCGTGGCGTCTCAAGAGGACACAGGATTGAGTTTCCTGATGTCCACGAAGTGAAATTACACAGGAATGAAGTTCTAACTCATAAAGCACTTTATTTCTCTTGTCCTTGTGTATATTATGTTTGAAATCATGAAGACAGTGTAGGACAGACAAAGCTGATTTGGGTTTAACCCAAACCCATGGACCATAATATTAAAACCGTAAAGTATTTAGCACCTGCTCAGTAACCACTTAGGTATATACAGAGGTTGAACTGGCTCTGTACTTGTTTCACCACGGAGACAAAAATGATAATTGAGAGTGTGTCCAAACGTTTGAGATTTTGTCCTCTACCCAAGCAAAGTGTATAGCCTTATCACTTTATGAACATTTTACATTTGCCGGGATCAGACATTGACTTGAGGTTGACTAATAGTGTTTTATTACAGAAGTTGCTTTTGATAGATTGAGACTTGTAATAAAGAAATCGTCTAAAAGTGAAGTTTTTCGTTTAAATTTAAGTTTTTATTTAAACAACAGCATGAAACGAATAGAACACTGCTATAATAATGTTAACATCAATCATAAGGTTAAAGAAAAAATATTTCGTCCATGGCAATTCCGGTAGGGAGGGAGCCCATAACACTGGCTGCGTTTCCTCTCTGAATTGCAAGACTAACACGTTGAATGAAGAATTGTTTGGA
>VYYJ01002573.1:0-17436 GCA_021029165.1 Cyphoderus albinus | reverse complement strand
TTCTAAAGAACCCCAAAAACTTATCAGTAAATTCAGGCCCTTTAATCATTAATTGCTATGTAAATTACGTTAACAACATCAGGCCCTTTTAACGCTATATAGCGTTAACAACACGTGGTTACAACGGAGTTAACGTGGTTTAAAAACGTAAAAACACTGTATCGGCTCTGATGTAGCTAAAATTGTGCAGTTTCGGGTATTTATTAATGTGACATAGGGAATCAATATAAAAACGGGTATAATGGAAGTTAGAGGTTTACTGAACTACAATAATGTCACTTATCTGCGCTTTACTAATGCATATATTAATACGCTATATAACGTAATGAGCTATAGACCTAGTTTGCGACTTCTTCAAAAAGCCGTTACAATGAAACGATATCAGAAAGTTAAAATAACGTCTAGTATACAACTGGCTATAAACGGTGGAGCGTATTGTTCAATCTTGACCTATACGTGTTAACCCCAAAGGTCCCGTTCACTGCAACCTGGAAGTCGACTTTTTCTTTAAATACAAGAGAATATTTCTATATAAGGTATGCAATTGACTGAGAGGTACATGTTCATTTTCAATAATGACCTTCACTTGGTGACCCAAAGTGCCCCGTTCACTGCAACTTGGAAGTCGATTTTTTTTAATAAAAGAAAATATCCAATTATAAGTCATGTAACGGGTGCAGCCTTATTTCCAATAATGACCTCCACTTAGTGACCCTAACGATTGCGGTCACTGCAATCTGGGCGTCAACCTTTTAAATAAAAATACATCTCTGCATAAGGTGTATAGAGATCTAACTAAACAGATATGGGCTTCATTGTTATTGCATTGTATTGTAAAAGGGTAGGCACAACGATTTAAATAATTGCGCTCCCGCCACTGAATCCAATTAAGAATTATTGTAGTTTGACCCATGATACCCTGAGGTACAAGCTTTTTCTGTTACACATTTTTACGGAATCTACCAGTACCCCCGATAAAAGTACAGGACATTGGCGATTCCAATGTGTTTGACTTCCCCAAGATGGAAATTCAGGTTCAAATGACCGGTGATCACCTGCAAGAGGATCCTCAGGGCCATCCTATCAAATTGCACACAATCTCCCACTTCCTTGTTGGAAGTGGTCTGCATAGGGATTTCGTAAAGAACACGCCTTTGTAACGTTCCCACTCAAGTTTATGAGTTTCTGTAGTTTACGTACGGATGGCAGTTTTCACGACCTCCGGGGACACGGCACATATTGGTTCAGGTTCAAACACCGGGGTGCTGGCCGCTGTCTTAGACAGTGTGTCCGCTAGTTCATTTCCGTGAATACCCATGTGAGCCGGAACCCAATGAAGGGTAACTTTATGATTATCACCTAGTGCTTGTATACTATCGAAGCACTCCTGCACCACTCGGTCATGCCCCAGGAGGTTCAGAGTGCTAAGAGCGCACTTAGGCTATCGGAGTATATATGTAACCTGCGAGGATGTTCCAGGTGACGAAGGGCGTCTGCCACCCGCATGATGGCTATCACCTCTGCCTTAAAAACGGTCGCCCATTCTCCAAGAGATATAAGTTCCTCGTACACTTCTCCATCCATCATTACGGTGAATGCTGCTCCGGTCTGACCGTCATGGCGGGAACCGTCAGTATAGCACACAACGTCCTCTAAGCCATGATTGGGATCTCCCGAGTACTTCCACCAGTCTCTATCTTTGACATCTATTGCGAAGCTTGCATCCGCGAGTTGTTGCCCCCCAATCATGTCACATGGCCAAAGCATTTTTGGAATGGCGAATAGGTCGTAAAACCGTCCTGTGGGTCTTAGTATTTAGGTGCCCAGCTGACCCCTTGTCGTACCACTGTCGGACCGTCTGTCGTTGTTTTAGTCTGCATAGTGCACAGAGCTGTTTCTAGCACCTTGAGGCGGACCGGCGGCACATTTAGGATGGCCTCCAGAGCAGGGATTGGAGGCACTGGACATACACCTTGAGATGCCTGCCAGCGCTGTCTGCTGTGCCTTCTCTAATCGTTAGTTGTTGCACTTAAAGTGCCGCTGCACCATACAATTGATCCGTAAAAGATGATGTGTCTTATGATGGATGGTTATCTAGTGGATGGATCCACTAGGTTATCGTTGGGGATAAATTCCAACTCCGTGAAATCGCGCTTTTGCATTGACCCAGGGCGACCTTCACCTTTTGTGATTTTTCCTTGACGTGTCGTCCCCACGTCAATCGCAATCAATAACTACCCCTAGGTACTTAACTTTACTAACCATGGGAATCAAGTGCTTTCTGTAACGAAAGTCAGGGGATGTGGACACTCTCTTTCTGGTGAACACCACCGCCTCGGTTTTTACCGCACTGACGAAAAGTTGTACCTCTTCATACCACGTGCTCACCTCATCTAGACAGCGTTGTACGAGGTCCAACACCAGCGGAATAGTTTTTCCTCTCTGGTATAATCCCACGTCATCAGCGTACGCATTGGAGACGACGCACGAATATTTGCGCTGAATTCTTTCCAAGAGAGTGTCCAGTACACAAGAAAAGGAGAGGACGCCTCCCTGTGGACAGCCGGCTTGAACCTTTATTTCCACTTTCTTACCATTGCAATCTGAAATTGCTCGCCTTCACCTGATTATATAAGGTTGTACTCTCTTGGTCAGGGCGTCACATATAACCTTATGGAACTTTATTAAAGTCGCCTTCAATATCAAGGAAAACTTCTACACCTACGTCTTTGCTGCGGAGAATTTCCTCAATCTCGACGACTAATCTATGTAGGGCAGCCTCGGTCGAGACGCCACGCATATATGCAAACTAATGTCTACCCCTGAGGTTGCCAATACAGAGTTTTCACGTGCCAATCTACAAGTCTCTCCAAGGTCTTCAGGAGAAAGAATGTTAGAGATATGGGTGGCCAAGCATTCGTTCTGTTGAAACTGCCTTTGCCGGGCTAGGGGATGAACACCACCTTGGCAGTTCTCCAACCCAATGACAGGCCTGCCCGGAAGATGTTGTGGAGAAAGGTATAACCTCCTCCTTGCATGATTGTAAGTGTGCAGGAAATATACCATCTACCCCCGGTGCCCTGAATGGTCCCATCATGCTAAATGCCACTCTGATCTTCTGTGGTGTAACAATACCCTCGTCTATTTCCTGTGGTCCACTGACCAGTCACACAATTTGGTTCGTTTCACCTCCTACAAAGCTTTTTTGAAGAAGGATTTTTACAGAGTCGACTGGTCAGCTTTCCATCAACGTCAAGTGCTCCAAGGGTGACATTTCTGTTCTTCCCCAAAAGTCGGTATAACCGGGAGGCAGCTGGCATGGAGTCAGCTGGCATCTCCGAAGTGAAGGAAACCCGGCAACTGCAATAAAACTGGTGAAACAAGAAAATAAAATAAAAGAGCTGCGGGGCTGTCTCGCAGGGCCTTCAATGTGGCAGGAAACAAGAGCACCGTTCGGATCGTGTGCACTCTTACATCAGCAGGCGATGGACTAGCGAACCGACTTAGAAAGTTCGTGAAAAAGGCACAGGCGCAAATCTCTTTCAACCAGTTGTTCCCAACGCGACTGGAGCTATTCGAACTCGAAATATTTAGCTTGTGAACTTTTACTGCAGCTTACACAACCTCCTGTAGAGAGGTGCAAGTGAAAACCGGTAACCGGCTTCTGCAGTGGTGAGAAAGGATATAGAAGAGCTAAGGCAGCTGTTCCGTGGATCTCTATATAATATAGACTATATTGGTAGACAGGCCAAACGTTGCCTTCAGGCGGAAGTGCTGAAAGATTGGAGATTGAATCTATGCCAAATTTTCAAGGCTATATTTAGTGCTGCGAAGATGCAAAAATATCGCTATGGAGATCTTTATTGGGAAGTTAATTAAGATAATAAAAGAAGTTGTAAACTGACCCGTCGGATGTGGGACTCCGTAAACATCGTTGTACAACATAACTGCTTTGTTGGATATAGAACAGGACAGTTGAAGGTATTGGTCAGTGGATCACGGGATAATGCCAAGGGTATTGTGACGCCACATAAAATCAGGGTGGCAGTAAAACATGACGGGTGCATTTAGGGCATCATGGCGGATTGCTATATTGCTACTTAACAGTTCTTGTCAAGTCAATGCTATCTTAAATGTTGATGCAAAAGTGGATCAAGAGATAGTTTTGTCCTGGACAATCAATGCAACGCATAATGTAGCTGTCGTATGACGGGAAATGGGAGGTTAAACTATGAGTGGTATGAGTGACCAAGTTACTAAGAAAACTATGTTAGTGATTTTGATACGGTATATAGGTTAACATTTTGTCAAGCTAGGACCCACTCACTATTAAGTGGGTTTGGCTTGAGACTATCTATGATATCCGTTGACATGACCCACCCGCTTCGGTATTGCTGGATAAAGGCAACCTGTTCAACAAACAAACTTGTTACAGGTGTAACCATCAAATGGTACATTAATAACGCCGTGCACCGCAGAGGCAGTAGGTTAGCTTAAATGGGATACGCGTTTCAATTCTCCGTTATCGGTTTGGTCTAGATACTGAAAACGACTGCGATCCATAAAATACTTCTTGATAATGTAGCCATTTTTTGCTTTTGACCGTTGAAAAGTAACGGTCACTGATAAGCTGTGGCTTATCCGACAGTGCAGATGGATTCTCCGTTATCGATTTGCTCTGGATATTCAAAATTGTGGTGATCCATCATATCCTCTCTCAGATAGGGCCGTTTGTGATCTTCACCGTTAAAAGTGACAATTACTTGTAAGCTATGGCTTATCGCTTTACATACGTAGAACCTTGGCTACGATTGCAAAAAACCGGATTTAAATCAATTGACATTAAATGGGTCAAACCCCTGATACAAAAAAATGTGGACGGAGATACGGCCGGGCAGCCATGCTACTCATACTACCAGACGGTGTGAAATCCTTTTGAAAGCATAAGCTTACATTCCATTTAAGCTAGTAAAGACATCTGTTTAAACCTTTAATCGATTTCGAGAACAAGTCTTCGCCGTTCTCAGAAATAATCATCGGCCGGATTGGCCGGAACAGACGGAAGGTGATACAAACTTAGTACTTCATTTTGCACATTAGGCTTCATTAATGTGCATAGTTACGATAAAAACCGATGAGTTTTGCGGGGCTTGTAAATTGTGAACGCCACCGGTTCGGAATATTCTGAAAACACCTTCAGATGCAGGAAAGTCTCGGCTTTCGATTGGTACTTCACCCATATTCCGAACCAGTGGCTAAGTGTGTGGGCCGGTGACATCATTGAAAGGCTATAGTATTCTTACTTGTTTTATCAGTCACTTCCAAGAACAAAACTTAATTCCACATTTATTGCAGTGTTGCTATTGCTATTGCAGTGTTGGTTCCGTTTCCATATTATGCGACTGCGACATTATGAGAGCTAAACAAACAAACACAACACCGCTTCACACCACCCAACAGCTGTATCGTGAATCACGATTCGTGATCGTGGCAGCTTGAGCTATGCTATGATACTATTATGATCAAAGTTGTTATGTTATAACTAGGCCTAGCAGAATAGCATGTGAATCATGATTCATGATCACTTTTCTTCATGGCATGGCGTCCACGCTTGGGAGCTTTACCTTACCACCTCAATGGCCGTAATTGTTCTTTGCTTATGATAAAAGAGCTTGATAACTTGATAGTAGTGAAAGGTGAAAGTGACTAAGTGACACACTTTTGCATGCATTAGGTTATAATGTTTCATTTGATTAAAATGTTTTTAGATACAGATTCCGTACCCGAATAAGAGGATTGTGTAGGATTGGAAATATTGGAATTATGTAAATGCATAATATACTTAAGTCCTTTCTTGACGATATGATGATTAATTGCTCTTGTGAATGTCTATATTGTAATTATCAACGCGGCTTTTATTCCGGGATAAAAAGAAATGGAATGCATGCGAAATTGATTTTATAACAGTTTCTAAATATTAAAGACTAACAAGATCATTGTTTATTTATACATCGCTTCAGTACACACGGAGAGTTAATCTGATGTTCTAATTAACTTTTCGAAGAATTAAATGAGATGGTGATGGATCCTTCAATTTCAAGCATCAGTATTTTCAAACCAGATTGGTCTTTTCTTGCAGGAGATGAAAGTCTCCGTTCTCACTTCGTTGTATGGTGCGTCAGTGGAGTGCATGCAATAAGCTTGCTTCTTCCATAAGTCGTCTTGCAAATAAAACCGTTTCCTGAAACAAAATGTCGTACTTTCAGATTATCAGCACTGCAATTGTATTAAGCTCTCGTTTAATTAGATACCTTCTTCCAGCTCTCAAATTTCCTAAATTCCCTGCCACAAAGGATGCCTTTCTTTGAATAGGATGAGGTAACTGGTTACTTTGCTTCAGCCAGCCCGGAACTTGTGATGGTCGTCGCATCCAAGTTTTGTACGTAGACCCCGCCTGTGCAGTAGCGACGCAACGATCTACTCCTTTTGTGTACTTGACCAAGTCTTCTGACATTAGAAAGAATTGCATGAGTCGGTTGAATTGTCCAGGATAATACCTGTTAATTGTCATAATTATCGAGTTAAGAGCGCAATGCAAAATAACCGACATCAAAAATACGTATTATAATTTCTAAATTAAAAACCATTGCATTGCAGTAGAAGGTACTGAAAGTAAAACATTTCCCGCAGCTACCAAATTAAAGCTAACAAAAATGTTAGATCTTTTCTCCCATAAGCATTAAAGCACGCACATATAACCTGCATTACAAATACATAGAAATAGCACTGGATAAGAAGATACCCAATATAAATTTATCTTAAGACAGCTCATTAATTTCTAAAGCTTAGAGGAAAATGCTGGTATATGAAACAGTAACTAACCATCTAAAGAGCATCATTGGATTCTTAAGCATGAGTTCAATTTTCACAAAGAAGGAACTCAGGTCAAAAGGATTTACTTCAGCAAAAGTTTCTGAGCACATATAATGAGCCAAAAGTTTTATTTTCCAGACCAACTCCACAGCGATGTCTAATGACGTTAAGTTGAATAAGACATTATCCGGCATGGTAAGGTTACTTTTTGATTCATATAGAGTATAGATCGTATCATTATACGATTGATTTGTGGCAACTATTCCCGCATCAACACAACTGACATTTGACACAAACTTGATAGGTCTCGCTTGATTGGAGCATTCAGTCAACGCAGCCAAAATTCTTTCATGCTCCATTTCAACCGTTTTGTGCGGAAAGGGAAAGCTCATTGCAGAGTCAATGTAGAGCAGGCGAAATGCTCTTATTAAAAAGTCTGTAACGTTTCGAGAGACATACTCTTCCGGGCAGACCTTTTTCAGTAGCTCCTTTCCTACCTGCACGTACGAGTACTCCGGGAAATTCTTTAATTTGGGTGTGCTTTGTGAGCCGTTGGGGGATAAATAGAACTTCAACAGTTGGTGACCCACACGCTTATTTTGTTTGTTCACAAGCTTCTGATGGTGCGAAGTTGAATGATAGTTTGGAGTAGCCTCATTGTGAGCGTTGTCGTAAAAGTGCTCCGCAGTGGTATTGAATTCTTCTGCTTCAATGGCGTCGTCATCGAATTTATCACATTTAGGTTCCGGCTCAATCGGAATACTGGGTGGAGCGTCTTTTGATTTTGGAGCGGCAGGTTTGTCCATCCTCGCTCCAACTTTCCTTCTCAAGGATCGTTTCTTCCTTCCCAGCCGTCTCTTACCTTTAGGCGCTGATGGGGCATTAGCATTGGCGGCAGCCTTTGGGTCTTCTGCACACCTACCCGGATACTGCTCCCCATTTACCAGTTGGCCCGCTGAAATAAAAATTCATTATTTAATTGAATGATGAACTGCTTAGTTTAACAATTGAGATGAATATATACGTATATTTTATAATGTTGATGCAAACTTTTCATAGACCAGCTCTGGCCAATATTCAGCGTCCAGTCGTAATCCTTAGCGTAATTGAAATCATCACACCACGGTTTCGGCCCCCGAAATTCGTTGGAACAATTGGGCAACTTAGCGATTTGGATTATTGGGTTTTGTTCAGGAGCTTCTTGAGCAAGGTTTTGTGCCAAGAAGCAATTTAATCGAGCTGCTTCCCCATTGTTCATTTTAGCATAAACAGAGAAGTCGGTTGGATCATTCACTCGGAATAAGTAGTGAGCTAATTCACCAATCGACGTTGTTGGAGTAGATGAAATAAGACGTGCGACATAAGGCAAATCCTTCCTAAATACAGTGTTTACTCTGCCATTGAAACCCTCCTTCCCTGTAAGAGGATATAATTTACGGACCTAAAGCAGCAAAGTCATCATCGGCATGAAATAAAATAAAAAGATGCGGTAGGTAATGCGATTATTTTTGGTTGGTAAATGAAAGTAAACACTCACCACAATGTCTCGGACGTCAAAGCAATGGTTATTTCCAGTGAGAATTTTGAAATCGTCATCGCACAGGTTTGACCCAATTGCGAACCTAAAATGTAGACGAATTATAAACGAATTATTACGTTCACTGCTTGTTGTGGGAAATAGTGCTGTCACTTACGCTCCTTTAACACAAACGCAGTTCGGTTTTCTTTTCAAGTTCATTTCCTCTGCCCAAACACCATCAGGACATTCCCAGTTCCTAAAATATTCTTCCTCTCCTCCTGGAAATACGAGACGAAGGTAAGCACGGTCTGTCCCCTCCTCCAATGGCGTCTGCGATTGTATACCGCTGAACTTCTGACATTTTCCGTTGTTAACGAATATTAAGAGCCAGAATAAACTAAATATCGGCACCATGCTACGAAAGAAGTTTATGTAGGCTATTGTTAATTATTGAATTCAGCATGCATAAGGAGTAACGTAAGGATACTCCGGAACAAATAAAGCACAGTAAAATATTTTGTTTTATTGACCTGCATTTCGACATCTTTGCTAACTGCATATGTAATTACATGAAATCGTCGGTAATCAGTTGATACATAAAATAATAGAACGATTGGGTTGCACAATGAACAACCTGTTTACATGACCTTCGTTGAATAACTTTTCTACAACCTTCATTTATCTCATTGTGTAAATTATATCGAGGCATAATTAGAAAATTTATATATCTATTATATTCATCTTTATAGTACTTGCACTGGCACGCCTGTGGCCAGTTTATAGTTTTCATTAATGAATTCGTTACAAATAGATATAATTAAGAATATTTAATCAAAGCAAACGTGCTTTTCACTAATAATGCTAGCAACTTAATTGTACAAGATGATTTTTCATGATTATTTCTTTTCCGTAATGCGGAGCGCAATATAATTTTTTGAGATGACAGATGACGTTTCGTGTTCGTGTTATTGTAAGAATATACAACAATTTGTAACAATAACAAATACCCATTATACAAGATGGACCATGCAAATAACGTTTTTATTTATCTGTATTTTGTTTATACTTATTTATTGTTTCACTCTTTCACTTACAAAAATTCACAGCCAAATAATACATGTAAATAACGTGCACTTGAATTAGAAAGAAATGCACTAAGAGAAACTAAGCTTTCACTATAATGTTTTGATGCCTATTACTATTAAGTATACATGATATTATCCTCAGAAATTTGATTTAGATAGCTAATGCGTTTTTATTATAAAATAAACAGTTTCATATATTATTATTTAACTGATAATTAATCGATGATTTTAAATGATAATTGATTTTGGTAACTGCGCAAATACAGAATAAAGCACCCATCAAAACTAATTTATTAAATGTAGAGACACTATTCAATTAGTACCCGCACATTACTTTTGGTCTTAAAACTTCTCATAATTCAACCTGCATAGTTTTGATATCACAATTTCTGTTGATTTTCATACATTCTAAAAGTGTTGTTAGCAAGTTAAAATTAACATTTCCTGAAAATTAGAGAGGTCGTCGTTACCGAAGTTTAAATAGTACATTGTTCTATGTCGAAGCTTACTACACTTTTGAGTTGTGATATTATGTATGTGACTGGTTATGTTTAGTACGTTTTGAATCAATTGGTGAGAGTATAGTAAGTCCGATAACTTTGTAGAGATTAACTAATCGGACAATTCACTTGTTATTTTTGTCAATTCACGTGCTGGCCTGGTTGGACTGGGTTTGTAAAATTGAAAAAAAGACCTTGAAGTAAATTTTTAAAACTTTGCAGAATGCGGCATTCTGAATGCCTCCTGTTTACGAATATAGTGGCCTGGAAAGTTGTTTGTTTGTTGCAAACCCCAAACCTTTATATGCATACTTTATCCTTTGAGCCCGTGAACGAAAGGGCGTTTATGTACTATTGTAGATCATAATAACTACAAAAAATTGTTATTTTTTCAACAGCTCAGTTTTTCAACAATTCAAAGTTTATATGGGTTAAGTCCGAAAATAGACCGACTAACCTTGTTCACAACACAAAAACCAAATAACATTTACTTACATGTAGTGTGTAACAAGTAAAGTTTAACGCATTATTTTAAAGCCTTGGCTGATACTACTATTTAATTGATTATATTAAATCAACAAATAATTAGTTTTTTTTAATCATAAAAAGTATTATTATTGGCATCTTGAGATCGTAAAAGTTACTTTGACCCTCTTTTTGCTTTCTCTGCAGCCGTCAATGCGCTCTTCATTTGGTATGAAATGTAGGCAAATAATTGGGTCCAGGATTCCTTCAGATCATTTGACCAGATATCCTTTAACGAAGGTTCAATCGCTCTCACGAACTGGGGGCCAACTTGCTGGAAAAATCAAATTTAACTTGAAACATTGTTTCAAAAAATCCATTGGTACAATTTACAGTTATTCATAGCATCCGTATTTTTTTTAACATTAGGAAGGACGTAAATATCTTTATGACTAATAATAATGCCTAATTATTAAAGTGTCGGCTGAAAATTACCATTCAAAACATATCTTGACCTCCGAAACTATATGCATATTTTGGAGGACGTTATGTAAACTGTCGCCAGATTGGCCATTTTCGAAGAGACGCAAAGAGAGAGAGAAATGGTTTTTGGTTGTAGACTATGTAATTGGAATAATAGACAGTTTACGTCAATGCTGTCCTGCTTAGAAAAACAATGATTAAAAAAACAGTGTAAATAGCACCTGCATATGAAGTCATCAACACAGAGTATATTACCCAAAAAATGAATTAATTTTAAACGGGATCCAGCAAACTAAAATTTATAAATAAAGGATGCAAAAAGACAAAAATTGCACAAAGCTATTCACAATGTATGATGACCTAAAACTACGTAAAGCTAATGGCTAATCTTTTACCACCAAGTCGTGAACGTATTGTAAAGCAGAAGGCGTTTGTTAAACCCAAGCGTGCCTGAAACTATATCGATTATGAATTTGTATAATGACAATTTACAATGAAAAAATCAAAGCTAATTTTGCAGTTACGCTTCCCTGCAAGCCTTATTTCTTTTGGCTTATGTTACGTTTAGTTAAATATAAGGATCTGTATATATCTGACCTCACTTGTATATACATAAGATTGCTGTTTACCACAATATCTGAAAATCGCCTGATGTGAGCTCCAAGGATGAAAAAAGCTCAGACTAGCTATTGTCGTTATTTTGCACATTTGCTCATAAATACTTTCCACGATCAACAAAACAATAGAACACTACTCGAAACATTACATAATAATGGTTACACAACCGTGCTTGAGCTGATTTGCATTTGTAACTAAATCAGTTGAACTTGATTACTTTAAACTACATTAATTTCGTTTTGACTAAACAGATTTTCAATGACGTCCGTCATATCAAAGCTAGAAGACATGATTAACTTGATTCTTCCCCTTCTTCCACAATGAAAGTGTGAAAATAACTTGAATTCTGCATATTTGTGTGTTATAAATAGACGAAGTCATAAAATAACTTAACAGCCAACGAATGCAATAACAATGAAAGAGTGATGAGCGCGTGGATTTCAATTTAATTTCTACTCAAGAATTCATGTGTAGCAGAAACGGAAATTGTTCACCAGCGAGTCGACTTCAAATTCCTATTATGGCTTCTACATAGCTGCTTGATTCAACGCAGAACCAGAAAAAGTACTTTGTTCCTAATATCTAGCTCTACCTAATTCACGACAGTGTAAATGTGTAAATAAATAAACCCGAAAGAAACTCACAAACGTTAGCTAGAGTCCACTGCTTTCACATGCGTAGCGCGTTCAAGAAAATTGGTAGGAATTTGACCAACTTTGTACTTTGTTACCAACTCATTATGTTGTTAGACTATTGTAAAATTATTTTGAGCTGGCGTTTGATAAAATGATATGAAAAAGTAAGCAACTGCGATGAAGGTATAGATGCATTACTAGCTAGAATCCATTTTAACTGGCATATGTATTTCGAGAACTTCAAAACAATTATTGATAAAATGTTTTTATTTACTAGACAGTAGAAATGAACTAGACAATTTTGACTCAAGTCTTTTTGAAAACTCTTCGTAACATTGAAGATATTATGCAACGGTTGATTTCACTGTCTCTTCATTTATTGCTCTAGAAGAAAGAAATGGGGAAGATAACAGCAACACCAACTATACCCAGCAGAGAAAAAGGTTTCTAAAAAGAAGCATGAAAGAAGTAAAATGCGCTCTACTAAAGTATTTAAGATGACCACAGGGCATTAGAACCACAAAGAGCAGAGGGATTTGCCAGCATTTGTTAAATAGAATACCACCTTGGGTAAATATTGTAAACAGCAAATAGAAATGTGTAGTGTTATGTTGTCAGTAAACAGCGACTGATGTCTTTGTCATCTCTACCTTGGACAGAAGACGACAGTCTAAACCGCTTCTAAAAGTGAATGAATGTGTTTTACAATTTATTTCTTAGAAGCAAATTCATTCCATAAAGCATTACTGTCAACCAAAGTAATTCTTAAACTCAAAACCACAAAACATGAGCATTTAATTTGCTAGCACCAATCTTCTTCCTTAACTTCGAGCAGAAGCGACAGATAAGATCTTTCTACACAATTACAATTTGACAAGCATTTATGATATAGTTTAATAAGTTTTTTGGATCCGATCTTTCATATAACCTTGCAGTTTTTTTACAACTTGTTACTGCAAGTAACACAAACAAAAGTACAGAATTTTAGTTTTGTCAAGCCTCTTTATGATTTTTATGAAGAATAGGGAACGCTGAACTAACAATCAGAGAAAGCAATATTCATGAGAGTAATATTTACTCTCGTGAATATTAAGACTGCACATTTGTCTTCGACGATTTTTCCGTTTTCGATAAAGTGTAGAATTGCAGTAATGTAGAGAAAACTCAATCATATATTTAAATATAATTATAACTTCATAAGAGGCGTAGGACTAATATTTAGGAAATAAATATACTACAATTTATCTTTCCCCACGTATTCATCGTAGAAGGAAAACCAAATGACATAATCAAAACTTTCGAAAATTTAAATATTGAAGTAAACCATCTTATTCTAAACAACGTCAACTCACTTGTAATGTATTACTTTATGTAGTACAGCAACATTTTGTAGGTACGGTACATTTACAAAGAAAAGACTTAAAAAGGCGGTAGGTGAATTTTGGCTTCTTCTTACAGAGAAAGATGAGAAAGCAACCACACACCAGAATTCTGATTCTCATCTGAAGGCAGTAAACTTGAGAGTGATACTTTTGGTTTTTCCTTTCAAGGCTACTTTCCTTTCGAAAGAAAACAACTCTCGCGAGAAATTCTACGAAAAATAAACCTTACTTTACTTTACCTTTAGAAAATATACACACTTATTTTACCTTATAGCAATTAGTTGAACAGCAGACGAAAAAAGCGAACCGCCCGTATGCTACATTTTCAATTAGTTACACAGGCAGAATTAAAATTAGTCATGTTGCAAAGCTATTCCACTCTATGACCGTAATCGAAAGAGAAAGCACGAATCACTTCACCAGTTTGTCAAGCGAAAAGCAAGTGTGACATCTTGCAGCACACATTTTTCTTTCTTTCACTGTCTCCTACTAACTCAAGCTGGCTACGAAATGTACGTAGTCATTCATTAATCTATTACTGCTACGAACGAAGAGAAATCGACCCGAAAATTAGAAGAATGGAATCCTGATTGCCAGAGAAGGTCCATTATGTTTGAAGTTATATACATTAAGGAACGAACGTCGCATGTGAATATTTATATTATACAAGTTTCCATTGAGGAAAAAAGGACAAAAAATGTAGAGTTTAAAATAGAGAAGAGGAAATTACAAAAAAATAAAAATGGCATCTCACACAAAGTCCTTTAAATTCAGGCTTCATTTCCACCATTGCTTTCTTTTTCTTTTAGCTGACAGATAGATAGTGTGTGCACTTAAGAATTTTCCTATTGTGGACGTAGACTACAGTTGTGATATTTTAGAATTTCAAATTTCAATGAAAAAGTTGAAGAATTTGCCGGAAGGAGGGACGGAAGTTGAACCAATTTACCGTTGAGGATAAGTGTACTCATGAAATAAAATGAGAAGATTGTATTGGAATGGTTATATTAATATTATAGAAAGTCTAATTATCATGGCAAGATATTTTTACCTAATATATAATATTCTCACATACTACTACTATTTAGTGAACGATAAAGCGAATGCAATAGTGTGAATAATTACATAAAGTATTGCTTACAAGTGAAATTTATCACATAAATATAACTATTTTACACTTATTTTTTTTCAAAAAAGCTGGATTTCCAACGAGCGTTTTTCTACTATGTAATTTCTATGCACAACTTCATTCGTGCAATGCTAACAACGAGTTAGATGAAACGGAACAGTGCAGATAGAGTTGTAATGTTGATGAAGACCTACAGTTTACACTATAATAGGATGCTCAAGTTCCAAAATAAAAAATGGCGATCCGTTTCTGATAGTGTTTTTATGAATTTGCTGTATGCGAAAACTAATGTAACGAGTGAGTGTTTATTTGCTAACATAATATTTCTTCCATGAACACTCAATTTTCACCGTAAACTCAGTTTGTATTTTACATAATAATATGCGACACAATTCTGATCAAGTATCATATTTAGCCACAAGAAATTTTTACGCTCGTGGATACTTTTAACAGCATATTTATATCAATATCCCTTTGGAATCGTGGTAAGAATTCTACATAGTAGGTGGATGACAGTGTGACACAGCGCAACAATAAGGGGAGTTTAAATTGAAGTACTTAAATCGGTTTGAAATCTGTCATTTAATTATACTGAAATCGAAAGTCAGCAAAGGGCGAAGCAATTAAACACATTCAATGCAAAAAAAACATTATGAAACAAAAGATTTCACATTATAAAGAAGGTTCTATATAGTCACTAGTTCTAGTATGGCGAGTGAATTTGGTTAAAAGCTTGTTCAGATGGAAAATGAGTTGTGCACAATTTTGTTGATTGTTTCCCAAAATGTTCGTATTAAAGTAGTGAAAATGCTGATCTTAAAAGAAGAAGAGTAAATAAAATGATTTACTACAAGAATAGGAGGAATAACACAAAACAAAGACTTTTGCTTAAAGTTTCAACAAAATTTAGAAATGCGTCATTAGGCATGAAAAATGGACCCAGAATAATGTTTCTTAAAACTATTTAAAAAGATATTATTTAAAATACTTCGCAGTGGAAAGACTTAAAAAACGTACATCGATATATTTTTTTGGTGCGCCGTAGTAGAAGTGAGCTTTCCCAAGTTCTTCTAAAAGTTTATCCAATTTTTCTTTCTCATCTAGACGAGCAACCGCCTTCTGGACAAACCCCATAACCCTGAAAAAGATTGAAAAAATCAGAATTCTTTTGTGAAAACAAAACTGTGGAAGCAACATTACTTCAAAGTAAAAAAGTACAAAAAAATAAATAATAGAATTCAGCTTTTATTTCCAGTGATATATCTACATATTTCCCAGTCTTTAATGAATCTTAATGAGAATTTTTTTAAACAAATAAGCAAAGTTAAGAGGATACTTAAAATCAAAAGAACTACAGCATGGAAAAATTAATTTGTAAAAATTAGCGAATGCCTTTTATTGAAGGAAATGAAAGAACCGAGTTCATATGAATTGAAAAAGTACTAATATGTAGTATAATAACGTAGGTCAAATATAATTTTAGGGTAAGTTTTTGTTATTTTGCTCAGTATTTTTAAATCTCAGAAATGAAAAAAACATATTCTTAGCTAAAAACAAAATTCGCAGAATTGGAGACGACCTCGAAGCTTGCTTAAAATGCAAAAGTTAGCGGTCTGTTAAAGTTCACTAGATATATTTCAATTATTCTCTTTCATTTCGTACAACCTTCCTACAAGTTCACTTATTTGGCACCCTTGGAGTCTTTTTAAATACATACTTCGTTGTTTCATTTAGTACTTTAAATATACGATTTCAATTAAGTTAAAGTTAAGATTTCAAAGTTAAGATTTTTGGTAAGTTCGATATCGGCATCAACCAACAAAGGTTTGACCAGACCACCTCTTAACTTTAATGTTAGTTATATCATAGAGGCACCCTGAGGGACGGGCAGCTAGACTTTGGACTTCAGATTGCAGATCTACGTTTCAAGACCCTAGAAAGTTCTTCAGATTGGAGATAAATGAAGTTTTTGAGAGAGTGGAGATAAAGTTCCTTTCAATAATTTTGTATTCAATTCAATCTCGGGAGATTGAAAAAATGTTTTTCTGACCATACTTTTGATTCCAAGAGGTCTAAAAACGAAAATTCTCATGGCTGCTTTCAAGGTAAAGCAGCATGAGAAAATCATGTTTTCAACTCTCTGCTACTATTTGCATTGTTGAGTTATCACTAAGGTCCACCAAAGTCGACTTTAAGGGTCGTCTTAGTTGTGTCGTGTCCTATCCTACCATCTCATCTCAACAGCCTCTATCTAAAGAATACGTCGTAACAGGAAACTGAGGCATACATAATGGAATATTCGGATTGTAGGAGAAAGTGGAAATGAAAGAGTCCAATTATAAATTCTCTTCTAGTCAAAAGTTAGAGGGGCATAATAATTTTCCTGTTTTGAGCTCAGGGAAAATTTGCCTGATATGGACATACTATTTGAACCTATAAAATACTATTGTACTAGTAAGTAAATTGTAAATGTGGCGTACTTGTAAACTAAGTCTCCTTAACATTACTTTACAAAACTTACTCACCCAGAAATATTTTCATTTCTCTTCGTAACTTAAAGGAATGTAAATCAAGGCATATTTTAGAAAATTTAAGTTAGTCTACTCGGAGCCTAGCATTTTAAATTTAATACATCATTCTTTCATTCTTGATAGTTCGATCACTTTACGTTTAACTTTTTGATTTAAAACATTTAAATATTGAGATTTTATTGTTATAAGCTTTAAATTGTTTAAATTCATGTGTAC
>VYYJ01002572.1:0-20712 GCA_021029165.1 Cyphoderus albinus | reverse complement strand
TTGTAGATTTTGGGTAAAAGTGATACTTTTTACTTGTACCATAATATTAATATTGTAAAAAGATAAAACGTTCAGCTTCAACTTCTTTTTCTTTACCATTCACATCATTATGTAATGTAATTTTGACTTCTTCGTGTAAAAAACTTTTTCTCTGTACACAAATGATTACGCATAATCAAAAAACAAATTACAAGCTTTAACTTTTTTCTCCCAAAATATTTAATAATAATTTAATAATTTACCTAATCATAAATTGTATCATCTGCCGTCTCAACAAAGAAAGCAATTCTCCCTACTAAAAGTTTGTTTTTTGTTTTTGTTTTGTTTTTCTCATTTTTGCAGTTTCTGTTGATTATGCCGAATTTTGGGATGAGATCAGTAACAATAAGGACGAGAAAGGTTAATACTCTACAATTACAACAATAATAAAAAAAATTATATGCATATTTCTAATTATTTATGTCTCGACGCATTAAATGTAGACTTTCATACATGTGTAATAATTATACAAAACTACCAAACCACGTACTTAGAGTTTACTTTACATTTTTGTGCGCACACAAAGAAATGTAAACAAACTTTAGGAGACTTAATTATCACTTAACGCTATGATTAAGCTCCTACACATTGTAGACCTTATCTTAATCAAATTCACGGTTAATTATTTTTAATAGTTTTCGCAGTCACGCTTTTTTGTTTGCACCCATTTAATTTTTCAGAGGATTCGTTACAATTGAAAATGTTTAGCAAGCCGCAGATTTTTGAAGTAGATGCACACTATGAAAAAAATAACGCACGCCAAAGATTTTATTCGCACATTCACTTCAACTAAAAATTGCACCTAAAATTCCAAATTTTCCATTGTTATCCATTCATTGAAACCTTTTTTTAAACAAGTGAAAATTTTATTTTTTATTGTGTCTCCAATTTCGGTTGCGGAAGTAAATAACGTAATGTAATGTAAAAAATGGTTTAAGGTTGTATGTAAAATAATGAGTTGGCCACAGAAATGTGATACATTATTAACTTGGTGTTGTGTAGGTCATGGCGGTGTGAATCAGTTGGGTGGTGTGTTCGTCAATGGACGGCCGCTTCCAGATGTGGTCCGTCAACGGATCGTGGAGCTCGCACATAATGGAGTTCGCCCGTGTGACATCTCTAGACAAGTAATATTAATTTTTCAACATCTGTGACTGGTGACTGCAAAACGATGGCGTGTTAATTTTTCTATTTCTTTTATTCCAGCTACGCGTTTCTCATGGATGCGTCTCGAAAATCCTCTCCAGGTAAGAAAAAGAAAGAACCGACAACAATACTTGCATTGTTGCCTTTTTTCTTGATCTTCCCTTCTTGAGCACCCTCTCCTCTTATGCAACATTTTCATTTTTGACGTAATGAAAGAATATTTCGCTTCTGCTCAGTCTGAAATGAAACATTTTTTGTCCTCAACCTCAATGAGCTTCATTCATTCAGAAAAAGTGTGAACAAGTTCAGTTAAAGTCGCAGTCTTTTTTTTCTTCTAGCAAGGAAAGGAGGATGCCGCATGCTCTCAACTCACTCACTTCCCAAAGTGAGCCACAGTGAGTGATTAATGAATCAAAAAAATCTCCTTTTCCTTGCCACAAGATGACTTAACTTGCGTGTCCAACAAATGGCCGCGCCGACAAACAAAGAGTTTCTCTGTTACTATTTTTCTGATGATTATCACATCTTTCATTGATGATCATGGTCGTAAATATGTCAGCACATGTGTGCGCGCACTTTGTCATCGCCATCGCTTTTGTTAGTTGTAACTCTTGTAACTTATATTTGATCACTCTTCTGTTTGAATGAAGTGAAATGAAATGAAAACAAGCGAGCATCTTATCGTCTTGTTTGGCACCCCCGCCCATGTCACTCAAATGAACAAGGCACATCTGTAAAGGACAGAAAGAATCTCTTTGTCTCAAAGTTGTCCTCTTGTAATGAAGATATTTAAGATACGGAAGTATCAAGTGTTCCGTTTCTCCCGTTTTTAATTGGAACACATGTCCAGATGTGACTTTAATGTCAGAAAGAATCTCTTTGTCTCAAAGTTGTCCTCTTGTAATGAAGATATTTAAGATACGGAAGTATCAAGTGTTCCGTTTCTCCCGTTTTTAATTGGAACACATGTCCAGATGTGAATTTAATGATTTCAGTTATTAAGAATAATATTTCGCAACTTAGAAAAATTATGCTATACTCTATAATAAAACGATGTTACAATTTCTTCGTCTATTTTCAGGTATTACGAGACAGGTAGTTTCAAAGCGGGTGTGTATTGGGGGTTCCAAGCCGAAAGTAGCCACCCCGGTCGTCGTGGACGCGATTGCCAACTACAAAAGGGAGAATCCTACAATGTTCGCGTGGGAAATTAGGGATAGACTGCTGGCCGAAGGAATCTGCTCTCAAGATAATGTCCCCTCTGTTTCCAGTATTAACAGGTATGTAAGAGATACTCACAAAGTCTCTGCTTTTTTTTTTCTCTCGAAGACGAAAAAAAAATCTTTTTTCTTTAATTCTCTCCAAAAATGTCCTTTATTCGTTCTCCGAGTTCCATTTGTTTTTTTTTGGAAAAAAGAAGAAATTCAAATTTAAATTCAATATCATGGAAATAAATCAAGCATTGTCACGCCATAAATCTTTCCTTTGTGACTTGCTCAGATAGAGCAGAAGTTGGAAATCTGTGAAAAAAGCAAACTTGGAATTTAAACGAAAAAAGGGTGCACATATCACATGATGAATACATAACTGCGACTCCTGCGTTGGCGTACTGACTAAAAAACTTACTTTACGTAAGAAGACACATCCTTTACTCGCTACAGAACAGCTAGAAATGGATGGAATAATGATGCTGCCATCATAAATCACCAATTCACAGTATTTTTTCTTCTTCTTCTTTTCACAAAAATACTACATCTTTTTCAAAAAACGTAGATACATTTTTTAGTCGCATTCGTATGGTAGTAAGTAAGTAGTAGGCAGAACAAGTTTCTTCTTCGTTTTTTGTTCCGCTCAAACGAAAAAGACAAAAATTCTCCGTGGAGGAACCTCTTCATTTCATCCACGTTCCATTCCATTCCATTCTACACACAAGTTCCAAATAAAAAAACTTTTTTCCTTAAAAATAGTCTTTCCAATTCCAATATATGTAGGTGGAATTCAAGGATACAATAAGGTACATTTTTTGCGTAGGTAGGCTTATGGCATGGCTATAGTGCACTGAGCACACCACCACTACTTCTACAACCGCCACACCGACGATCCAACAGATCGGAAAAAAGTTGAGAGAAAAAAAGTAGACGAAGAAATACTACTTTCTTCTTTTCTTTCTTTTCGATTGACTTATGTATTTCATTCAAAGGGAAAAAAGGTGTGCAATGCAAGTTTAAGCACAAACACGCTGATCCTCTGGCAATAAAAAAGAAAGAAAGCAAAAGCAAACAGGCTCATTCACACACACAGAGAAAGAAAAAAAGAAGCCTTTAACTTAACTCTTTCTCTTTATAGTCTATTGGAGTAAGTGAACTTAAACTAACATACATTTACTTATGTGTAGCGTGTGTGCATACCACTACTACTAGAAACACACAAAAAACTGGAAATGGAATTGGATGCTTTTCTCTTTTACTCTTCTCTGTAATTCCCAAGGGTGGACTTTTCCTTTCTCGGACCAATGGGTCCACTACGAAAGAACGAACGAACGACTACTTTCCAAAAAATCCCTGGAAAAAAAAATCTCGCCTTTTTCACTCTTCCTCCTCTCTTTATTCCATTTTCGATAAAATACCGTTGCCAATAATGATACTCCAATAAATCTCTTCTTTTTCACAACAAGAACAAGAAAGTAAAGAAAGCAGAGCACAACTCTTCTTTCCATTCAATCTTCTAGCTACTTACTTTATTTACTATTTCAATCTGCTCTTTTTATTTATTTTCATACAACGAGTGGAGATCGAGGTCCTTGAAAAAATATATGCACGTAGATTACACAAGGAAGGTAGGTAGAGTAGATAATAAAATAAAGTTGTCGCAGTGGATGGATGGAGGTTACTCATCCTCAGGGACCGATAACAAATTTTTTTGATAGAAAATAGATTTTTTCTTGCCTTTTTTCTCTTGATCAGTTTCAAATGGAAAATGGTTGAAAAATTATAAAGAAGAAAAGTTTAGAGTTTAGAAAAAGAGCGTGTCTGGAACAGAATGTACATAACTGACTGAACTAAGTCTCTGGAGAGTCGCAGAAGAGGTTTATTAGTAAAAAAATAAAGGATTAAGTAACTCAACGACTTTCTTCTGATGCTGATGATCACTCTTTAACTGATGTTGTTGTTGATGATGATGATTATCTGTAATATCGTGATCATGATAATAAACCGGATTGATTATCATATAGATTACCACCAGCATCCCACCTCGGAGAAGGATCAAAACTTAATTCAATGCATATTTGCACTCTTGTTCGACACGGTGGTGGTAACGGTAATAATAAATGCTGGTATAACCTAATGTAACATGGCAAAGACATGAATCAGGCAAGAGGAAGGATCATGAAAAGGCAAAAGCAAGGGTTAACAAGAATATAATAATATTCCTTTTTCGTTTAGGGGACACAAATACAAAGTGTTATTACATTACATTACGACTAGTAACATTACATTGTTATTATACATACAACAATGACATCATCACACAAGGAGCCAAGTACAAAATTATCATAAAAATCTAATCAACAGACTGATTTAGAATTCTCTCTCTACTAAAGAGTCTTTCGAGCAAAAAATAAATCCAGGCTGGAAAAAATTCATTGGCTACGGCTGCACGAACTGAGAAAGCTGTGGAGTTGTGGCGTGGCGCAGGCAGCTTAAATAGAATCGATCAACATCATCATCATCGTTACGTTATCATCATTGGAGAAGGAGCATCTAGAGCTTAGTAAGAGTGGAGAATTTCTAAAAAGGAAGTTTCTTTCCACAGCTGAAGTAAAGGAAAAGAAGAGGAGTGGAGAATGAAAATAATTCTTTGGTGTGCTGGCTGTGGTGATGTGCATGATGCGACAATGATATGATATGATAAGTCTGTGAGTAGCGAAAGCAGCGTTGTTTGTTGTGCTTGTTGTTGTCGTGTCGTAGTCGTTCAAGTTTTTCCTCAAAGGGCACATACCATAGCATGGAAATGGAAACTGTTTCTCTTTTTCTCCCTTCTCGTTGGAAGCAGAGCAGAGCACAGGACTATTATTACTATTACTGTTATTATTATTTTATTATTATATGGCTTGAATGGTTTATTGATGCAATTTTATCTATGAGGAAGAGTAGGAGGAGAAGGGAAATGAGATCTCTCTAGGAAGACTTTGTTGTTTGTTGAATACAAAGAGAAATTTCCATGTCGGGTAATATTTGCGTTTGAAGAGCCGGAGAGAGAACAAAGTGAAAGCAAAGAGTTGTCCCCGTCGTCGTTGTCGTCAGAGTTGATGGTGACATTAAATTTTGGCTGGATCACTCGCTCACTTTCCATTCACTCACTCACTTATGCATTGCATTGTGTTTCTCCAGAGACAGAACAGAGCAAAGATTTTTTCCCCATTGTGGCATTCTTGTGTGTGTGGTCTAGTCTGGGTTGGACGGAATGAATCTTGTCTCCAGATAAAGGGATGTTCTGTGGGAGGTTATTTGAAGAGAGATGAAAATGATGGTCAGTTCAGTTCCAGTTCCAGTAGTATATTTTTTCCTTGATTATTGTATTTGCTTCTTGTTCTTCTCTCGAGAGAAAGAAGCGAGGTTATTTTGTACTGGCGTTTTGTATGCAGTAGGTGGCTAGAGAGAAGAGAAAATTTTGTTGGTGTGTTTTTCTTGCTCGTCTATGTCTTCGTCCCTTGTTTATCGGCCGACATAACATTTTACGAACCAGAACGAACGGAACACCACCACGAACCACTAGAACACCGTCATCACTAAAAAACTAAACTCAAACTAAACTAAACAAGAAAGAAAGAAAATGGTCGAAAATACAAAATCCCTTGAACTAACAAGAAGAAAGCGGAGAAAATAAATAGGAAAAGCGATTGCTTGCGGTACGATACGATGTGTTGTGTATCTGAAAAAATAATAAGAAGCAAAAGTCTTTAGAAATAGAAAAGGAGACTTATCTTCTTATTTTCGTTTTATCCACATTCACCAGTTGTTAAAACGGAAGCATAAGAGACATTGTTCGTAAATGGATGAAAGGAACGGGAATAAATATTAAAATGGATAATAATAAAAAATAAAATAAAAATGTCGCGAGTTTTGGGAATGATGAAAGTTTTTTTGGAACGACTACAAAAATCCTGACAGCTAACATAAACAGCAATTTTATTTGGGCAAAAAAAGCAGAACTGAAGACGGAGGAGTTAAAGGACAAAATAATGCTAACTGCGATGTGATCAAATGCTTAAATGGAATTACAAAGATTTTAGAATGGCCCAAACTAACTGCAACATAACAATTATTTTTTTGCGAGCAAATGCATTGGGACAAGCTTAACCCAATGAGATTTGCATTGAATTGAAAACAATGATTTCAATGATTATTTGCTCCGTTATGGTTAAATTGACCGGTTTTAAGCTGTTTGCCGGATTTTCAGTGTTATGTTATGGGATTCTTTGTTGGTTTGGTTAGGCTTCATTGTTTTTTGTTGTTGTTTTCACAGTCTACTTCTACAGGTTGAGAATTGAGACTCCGAATATTTGCTTTTAGCCGAGATCACAATTTTTATTTTAGTTTACTTAACGAAACGCGTCCTAATTCTTGGTTCGTTGGTTGGGTGGTTGAAAAAGGTAGCAAAGTGGAAGAAAGCAGAAAAGAATTTTTAAAACAGGATTCATTGAACCAAGTGAAAAGCTCATAAATTTTCAGTGAAAACAGGCATGTGCTGACAAGTGGTGCGATTGTGATCTAAGTAAGTGATAAGCAAAGCAAAATATTATTTAAAAAAAGATACACACTTTTATAGTGTGCACTTGTCTTTCGATTTCATTTTATTCACTCATTCAAATCACAAAATGGTTTTATAATGTAATCATCGTTCTCCTTCTGAATATTATTATTATGATGATGATTGTATCATCGTGGCGATTTCATGTTTCCGTGCATATGTCACCATCATTTGTTTGGCTCAAGTTAAGTTCACCACTACCACCACCCTCCTCCTCGTTTCGGAAAATCTGCGCACATAAATTCTCGAGCAGGGAAAAGACAAGAAAAAAAGAGTCGCTCACGTGGAAATAACACTTTCCTTATGTCACTTAGTGCCACGTCTCAGTCAGTATCTCTTCTTTATTCCTATGAAAGCTAAAATCATTAGAACATTCTTGTTTTTCGTGACATACGTGATTCATTCTGTAAAGTAGAGTAAAAACTGGACTGGACGAGACTCGCTATCGCCTCACGAACCATGTAAAGGGGGACTCTGGAAAAACTTTGACTTTCCTTTTTTATCCTATCTCTGTTCTCTGTTATGAACACACAACATATACACAAATACAGAGAGAAAAAAGAAAAGAATTGTGAAAAAGGGACAATGCAGTGTCTGGTTGCCTTTTATTCCTATTTTTGTCTTTTTTCTTTGAAAAAGGGCCAACTGGCCAAAAGTGAAGTGAATTGTGCTGGAATGATTTTATTTTATCCATTCCATTTCTCTCCTTGTACTGTACTCGAAAATTTATTAGGTGACTATTTACCAGCTTAGATAAATTGAGGCATTGCATGTGTGCAGATAGTGATAGGACATGAGGACAGGACAGAAGAGGAGCGAGCGAGAGAGTGGAGCAGTGGCAGCAGTAGTGGTGGTGATTGAATGAGGGTCCCTCTGAGACCGCTCTTGATTTCATTAGCCTTTTGCACTTTACAACAATGACAATAATGATAATAAACAGAAGAGAACAGATGCTCACTCACTCAGACTTTTCCCCACTCTTTATTTGCCTTTGCTTGTTTCTATTCTAGCCTGGGTTGATACCGACCGACCGATAATAAATTGATGCAGCGAGTGAAATGAAGAAATGATCAATCTCGAATTAGCCTTGTTTTCCCAGTAATCAGTTTCATGATGATCATCATGATGACGAAGATAATCATGCTAATAAATTGATAAAGTGCGTTTTACAACCATCTTTTAGTGGGATTGATAAGTAGGGATGTATTCACACAAAAGTGGAACATTTGCTCTGACGATCAACATTATTCCTCTCTGGAGGAAAGCGCATCTTTTTTACATGAATGATGATCGCAGATTAGATCAACTTTTATGCATCCCTTGAGTAAGCCAGAGTCTTGCTCTGCTCAACTATAACATCTACATTTTCTACCAAATATTGTATCAAATAACACTGAATAGTCACTGAAACATTTTCATAAATCACGAAACCAAAAAGAACACACATGAATGAATTGAGATATCAAGTGAGTGGGTAAACCCATCATTTCTTAACAAGGCCAGAGAGTTGCTGAAAAACCTTTTTCAAGAACTATTAACTTTTTGTTTTAAAAAAAGTGTGAAATGTATCATTTTGTGGTTTCTCGACTTCCCTAGTCGAATTGAGATGTGTGAAGAAAAAACATTCACATTTTTTATTTCGGAAAAAGTGTGAGATTTTTCACAAGTTCCAATTATACATTCAGTTTTAGTTCTGACGTAATATATTCGGCTTTGAATAGTCTTAATAATGAATGGAAGAAACTGTAAGAAATAACGGTGGAAGTATGAAGGAAGGTAAATCTTTTTTCTAATGAAAAGCAAAAAAGCGGAAGAAGGAAAGGAAAAGGGAATTTTGAGTTGCTTGAAAGAGAGTGTGAGTGGAGCCGGGGAGTTTTAGTGAGAGTGAACAGAAGCAAAAGTAAACGAAGTGAAATAAAGTGAAGACTTTGGCATATTTAAGGTGGCAGCTTTTATTATTATTGCTATCCTCTTTTCTGGCCTGGTCCTCCTCCTCCCTATAAAAATATTTTATTTTATTTCAGCCTTCTTCTTCTAAAAGAAGAGGAAAATTATTGGGAGACTCTTAACTTTTGATTATATAAAGCACTTGAAAAAAGGCGACAGTTAAAATATTGGTTACGTTAGAAAGAAGAATCCAGAATGGAAATTTTACTTTTGCCGAGTGAGTGGTACTACAAGCACTACTACGTAGTGGTAGCTGGTGGAGCATGCACGGTCATTATTATACAATCATCATCATCATCATTATTGCTGCCACGATTACGCTAGCACTAATAAACTACTACTACTTAAGTATAAATATGCAGATGGGACGTATAATAATATAATAGTAGTGGAGCGAGAGTGGAATCGAGTCAAGTGCGAACTACTTCTTGGAGAATGAGAAGAAGGGGAAAAATTGTCTTTTCCATTCCAATAAATTTTCTCTTTTCTTATTCTGTCCCCTTTCCTCCCCGTGAATGTGCATGTGAATATTCATAAGGGGACAGGGACAGGAATGTGAGTGTTCATCTAGAGAGAAAGAAAAGAGCTGCTGCTTACTACTTCCTATAGAAGGCGAAAAGGAAGACACTTGTTTCTTTCTACGAAAACTCTTCTTTCTGTCCGACCCTCTTTTCTCCGCAGTTTATTATACCCACCTACTTTGCTTCTTAAGTGGAAGTGGAGCGGTGTTCGTTTGTGAGAATGGTGGCAGTGAAAAAAAAGCAATTCATTTTATTATGGAAAATGGCTCAGTTCAGCCGTTCATCTCTCTTTAACGGTTAAAATAATGTAATACCAACCGAGTAAATAGGAACGGGCAATTTTTAAAGCAATTCATTTTCATTCATTCATTCATATTGTCACAACAGAAAATAAAGTGGAAGAGAGGAGTCGGGCCAGAGAGGGAAAGGAAACTTCTGCTGCGAAAAAGAGAAGAAGAATAACAACATTATTATTATGATTATTATCATGCCTAATAATAACATAAAAATAGAGTGAGCAGTAATAATGAGTAAAAAAGCGAGAAAAGAGCGAGACGGTCGTGTTTTCCCTCTCTTCTCCAAGAGTTAGTAATATTATGCAAATAAGGGCGGCTGCACCGTGATACTTTATTATGGACACACTACTGCCAACCATTACGCCTACAAAGTAAATATTTTCTTGATGATGGATTACCTGCTTCGTTCTATAGTACAGCCGACCGAGGTCTCTCTTTCTCTCGCTGTGTGCACTTTATTCTTTTTAGCTATTCTATTAAGGATGAATGCATATTAATGATAATATTGTGACGTGACTTTACTTGAGTTATTGACACACATTTTTTACCTCTTTACTGCTAAATACAATATTTCATTTCGTAAATTGATTTGCATATTGATCACTCATGTGAATTTTTTGCCTTATATTTTTAGAATCGTGCGGAACAAGGCAGCAGAGAAGGCCAAGCATCAACATCATCAGCAGCATGGTGGGGGCGGAGGTGGTGGAGGGGGCTCGAGCACAGGAAGTATCAGTCCTGTTGACTCACTGCATCAACATCACGGCAGCAATAGTATCACGAGCCTGTCCTCCTCCAGACCCTCCTACTCAATCAATGGGATACTCGGGATCGGATCCAATAATAACTCCAACAATGCCAATAATGCCACCACAGACCTTAGCCAAAATAGTAGCAAGCGGAAACGTGAAGGTAAGAGTAAAACTTTTCCTCTTTTTAGCTTCGTGCTCATGTTTTATTTCATGGTGATCTTTTCAAAAAAGGATATAAATTTTTTCCTTCTTTATGGTTGTTGCTCTTCAATGAAACTGAAAATGAAAATACACATTCACATTTACCTATATTTTATAAGTGAAGTTTTACTTTCACACATTTTATACTCATATTGCACTGCAATCCATTTGAAAATGGAAAATGCAGAAGAAAAAAGTCTAGCTCAACAATCTTAGCGTAAGCATGCATCGTCATCATCATCGTCAATACACACTGCCCCAAATTTATATTTTATCCTTTCTCTCCGAAAAGAAGAACTTCCTTTTTTATTACGAAATGGTTAATTAAGAATGAATGTATTTTAAATGGGTATCCTAAATCACGTCCTCTCACATCTCCTCTTTCTCACTTTTTCCCTCGTTTTCTCTCTTCCAGTCAGTTCAGTCATGCTCTACATTTTTATTTTATACTAGACTTGATGGTCTGGTCAACCTGAATGAATGAATGAAATGAATCCCCGAATCCGAATGATAACCTTATTTTCTCTCTCCATCTCTCGATACTCTACGCCACACAAGTGCCACAATCTTTTCGCTTTCTTTTCATCCTCCGAAGAAATTCCGCTTTTTCACTACAAAAAATGAAAGAGGAAACTTTTGGCTGACTAAGTTTCTTTTTTAAAAAAATCAGGGAAAACGTATAGGACTGGCTACATAGTAGAAAAAAGCGAGAAAATGGACTAAAAAAGAGAAGTTGACTCGTTCGTTCTTTCTTTGGGAGGAAAAATGAGTTTACGTACATACATCATGTTCTTCTACTGTGGTATAAGGAGACGTTGCACAGCACACACAATGATCATATTCATCTTATTATTATTATGTAGTACAAAGTGAAAGTGTTCGAGTGAGGGGAAAAGTAGTTGGTTTAAGGAAGGGGAAAAAGCTTCCTCCTTTCCAAAGGAAGGAATTGCTTTCCTCTTTCTCTCCTTTTTTACCCAACTCAACTGCTACAGCTACACTCTTTCTTCTTACACTCCTAGCTCATTCATTCACTCCTCTCTCAGTCTCAGTCTTTTTCATCTTGATCGTCATTCCATTCCTTCGTTCGTTTCTCGTTGAAAAGAGAAAGAAAAATATACAAGGTTCATTCGTGAACGAAACTTCTACTTCGTCCCGCTACTATTACATTATGCTACTTTCTAGTTTTTCTACACCTATAACTTCTATAAGGGAGTGTGGCAATGGATGGAATGAATGTGTCTTTATAAATATACTTTGCTCCATGTTCATGTTGTAGTCAAGTCTACTAGTTGTTCTCCTCTTTTGGCACGGAAATCTCGCGGAAAGATGATGTGACCGGAATTCCTTAAAGCGCACCAGAAAACCCTGTGAGAGCCAACCAACCATACACTACACATGACTTCATCCATCCATGCCACTATAATATCCACATTCATACGCCACTACTATCGCTACATTTTTATAATGTACCTAACACTATTTTATAACATTATCCAAGATGACATGATGCCATCCACCAACAGAACATAACGTGAACACACACACAACAACAACGACGTCATATGTACTTTTATATTTATGTACGTATGTACCATTTTTCCATTCTTGCATTTTCTCCCATTTCCATTCCGTTCGTGAAACGAAAAAATATATATATTTATTTTCTCTCTCTCTCTCTCGCCTTTCTCTTTTTTCCTTTCCATTGAAACTTACTCAAAGCACAGAAAGCTGAGAGCGAGAAAGAGAGCCGTGTGGAGTTTTGTTGTTGTTCTCTTCCCATGCTGCTGCAAGCAAACCAACCCAAGTCAAAACAATGTTTTATTAATGCATAACTTTTGTGATTCCATCGACATTACATTTTTGTTTTATCCTCATCATTGGAAAAACAAAGCAAAGAGAAGGCTACATGCATTTAATAAGCAATGATGCAGGCAGTGTTTTTTAACCGTAAAGTAACGTTTCGCGTACAAAGCAGCATAATTTTCCAGAAGAGAAAAAATAAGATTTTTCTTCTTCTCTTCTCCATACTTACTTAAATATTCCTTCTCGGGTACGCACGTAAGTAGATTTGCATAAAATGAGTTATTAACCAGATACGTACAGGAGGCTTACGCTGCTGCTCATCATTTCATTTCATGATTCAGAGTTGTCTCTGCTCATCTGTGTAGATGACAAGGGATAAGCTAAACTAAACTTTTCAGGATCAGATTTTTTCAAGATGAAAATGAAGAGGAGAAACTAGTGAGAGAGATATGCTTAAAGTGGAAAAGGGGAGGAGGAGGAATGAATATCATCATAATATCACTCAACTCACTTCTCTTCTCTTGAGTCGTGATCCTCAGAAAATGTTTATAGGAAGGAGAGAAGAATGTGTCTCAGTCTCAGTGTGTTTGTGTGGAGCTGTGGATGTGGATGCGTGTGTAGAATAGAGGTTTTACGTGGAGGGTGTTTCATGCTCTCCGTTTGAAACTAAAAGTTGGTGCTGGTTGGCCCTCGGCTTGCCTTCTGCTCTGCCACTAAGAGAAAAGGAAAGTCAGTCGAGTGGAACCAGCCAGCCAGCCAACTTTTTTGGGGTTTGCTTCTTCTATTATCAGAAGACGAGTCAGAAAAGAGGAGCGAAAAGAGAGAGAGAGAGGAGACGAGAGCTCACTTACTCAACTCACACACACACTTTACTCACATACATAACATAACATACACTGAGAAGTCTTTCTGTGTGTGAGGCAAAGCTAAAAGCTACAATTTTATTCATGATCATGATCACGATGATGAGAAGAAGATGAGATTTTTTTCTCTTCCACGAGAAATGTAATGCTTATAGATACATACTTACAGAGAGGTGGGTAGGTAGGTAATGTCTAGACTAGGATCAGGCTTGACTTGACTTGACTTATAGGAAGAACTGTTTGAGTATGAAAGAAAGAAAGGAAGAAAATGCGATTGTATAATAAAAGTTGTGTATGTAAGTGGAGATTTGGAGATGTGTGTGTGGAAAGAGAGAGAAGCAGCGTTAAAGTTTGGACGAGAGATGCATGCATAAAAATGCAATGATGGCTTTGCTTGGATTACTCTCTTCACTGAGGAATCTGTGGAGTCGAGTTGAGTGAGTAGAGGAAATGCTCGTTTCATGAGCTTACTTAGCATCATCATGATCGTGGTCATGATCATCGTCTTCAAGTCAGTTGGAATGACGGCTTTTGCATGCTTGCCTTGTAAGTGTCTATATTACCTTTGGATCTTTCACATCCACACTGACTGAACTGCTCGCCCGTCCATAACATTTGGTTTTGTCCAAATGTCTTTCTAAATGATTGTTGAAGCTTGCTTAAAAATTCTTCGTGTTTCTCTTTCTTACGTAAAACGTTACGTAACGTATGTATGTATGTATGCCTTTACTACGAGCATAATCTATGATTGTACCGATGAAAATGGATGTCGAAACGTGATTTCACCGTGTGAGTGAAATCAGATTAAAGTAGTTTAGTAAAAAGTGTCAAACGAAGGAAGAGCAAGAGCAACGAGAAAGTTTTAGTGTAAAATTTCTGACCAGACTTTTCTTTCCTTTTTATGACAATTAGATGAGAATGGCAGAGGTGGTTTATCAGCGTCGGATGAGGAGTCTGCAGCAGAGCTGCTGAAGAGACAACGTTACAGCAATGACCATCAACAACAGCTTTATTCCAATGTGAGTGCAGAGTTAGAAAAATAGTAGTCTACTTAAATTTGAAAATTAAAAGAGGATAGAATTTTAATTTATGTATATGTAAAATTTTCGTTTATCCAGCATTTATGGGGTAGTCCTCCTCCCGCTGGGGCAAATAACAACACGATTCTGAGTAATGGCGTGATAGGTAAATGGGGGGTAAAGGATGAGACATCCAAGTTGTTATGTGATCTGACAACGAGTGGAGGAGGTGGAGGTGCCGGTGGAGGTTCCAATAACAGCAACTCCTCTCCCAATCACCAAATCAATGGGTATCCCTCCTCCAACAGCAGCAATCAGTTCTCTCTTTCCAACGAAGTAAGTCATAGTCATAATATCTTAATCGAGAAGGGAGAAATTGAGATTTTTTTGTACAAAATACAAAGTTTTCATAACTCAATTTTTTTAATTCATCAGTTCCAGTCGTCATCGAACAATACGAATAACACGAGTAGTGGCCACCATCACAGCGGCCATCATCAATCGGATCTCTACGACTCCCTTAACCACCATGCACATCATCATCCGTACGGAAACAACTCCAGTTCATTAGGTAAGAGACTTTAATTTTTTTAATACATTCTGCACAGTTCAGTAACTCTTTTCAAAGGTGTCACCTTTCGGTATCAGAACACACGCATTATTTTGATGGTGGTGGTTGGTGATTTGATTGATAATAATGTCATCATGGGAAATTGTGGTCAAGGGTTAATTCATGGTGTTTTAGCATGCTTAATCTTGAAGTTTTGGCTTGGCAATCTTGTGCAACTCATAATGAATCATGAGACATCTATGCTTTCTATCTCAGTAACTCTTTTTTCCTTCCTGAGCTGAGCTCCAGTTGTATTGTAAGTATTTAGCTTTATTTGTCAAAAGGATGCGCTTACTGTCCTGAGCTGTCCCTCCCCTCTTGCCTCTCACTTTGTTCTTTTTGATTTTTGGTTGCCTTCTGAAACTCAGACTGAATGATTTTTGTCAAGCTTTAATCATTGTTGTGAATGGCTTTGTAACGTAAATATGTAAATCGTAGGCCCCGAAAGTGGAGGCACTCCAACTCGCAGTTCTCCCGGTGGTGCAGGCTCAGTTGTTGGTGGCTACGTGACCTCAACTCTGAGCCCACCAATTATCCCTGCCTCTGCCGCTGAGGATACTAACAAACCTCCCACGCCTAGTAACAACAATAATTTGACCTTGCTCCAACCACTTGGCTCTTCGTATGTGTCAGCCCTCCCCAGTTTCCCTGGACAGTTCGGCGGAGGTACCTGAATTCATTTTGATTTTGTTTTACTTTTTTTCAAATTCCACGGTGGAATTTCCACCCTTCACAAGACTTTTATGAACTATGACCACCTTTTCACCACTTACCTTAATTAATTCAACAATTCACCAACGCCATCATCATATTATTTACTTAATCATGACATGAAATCTAAAAAAAATAACGACTTTCAATTTTCTACATGGCTAGTTCCAACGGGCGAGTACTATGGGTACGTGGGTGGCTCACCACCAAGCGGAGGTGGCAGTGGCTCCACCGCCGGTTCCAACTCGCAGTACCCCAGTTCGCTGCCGAACTCGTCGAACAACTACAATTACAACTATGCGGCGGTAACGGCAGCGGCCGCGGCTGCAGCCGGTTTGCTGGGCGGAAGTTATCAGCACCATCATGGAATGGTGTCCCCACCGTTGTCCCACCATCATGCTCACCACCCGAGTCACGGAAATGCCGCCTCGATGCTGCCTTCGCATCACCACCCCCACCACCAACTTGCAGCGTACCATCACCCCAGTCTCGTCGCTGACCAACCTCCACCTGGTGACCTTCTTTTGAGCAACAGCAGTAAGCTGTCGAGAGCGTCCCCTACGACTACGCCCACCTCCCTTAATAACAACAATAACAATAACACTCTCAAGGTTTAAAAACCAACAAACAAATCTCTCTAAGGTCATTCATATTTAAAATTTAACATAAATCCGTACGCATTTTTTTCATTGTGAGTCATATAATTTTTTTATAGAGAAAGAAATTAAAGCATAAATAACGTAACATTACCTTACATACAGTTAAATTACCAAATATAATTTAATTAAAAGGGAAAGAAAAGGAGTTGAGTTACCAAAAATCCAATCAAATTTAAGTAAAACTAAGAATTTTAGCACGCATCGTTTAATATAACTTACACACATTTTTTGGAAGAAAATGTTCACAGGTGATTTATTGATTAATTAACGACGTGAGCATTTTCTCTATCTAGTTACATAATCGAAAAAATAACGGAGACGGAGAAGAGAAAAATTGAGTTTAGAATAAAATTGTATATTTAAATGTGCATAGCTAACCTACTTGGTTAATTAAATTAACTTTTACAAATTAAAGATTTCTAAGTTAAAGTAAATTAAGTTAATTAAATAGGGAGGTATACTTTACATGAATAATGCAGTGTTTTATTGTGAATCTCAGCTACAAAGTGAAGCAGCCAATAACTTTACATTATACATTTATAATATAACATGCACATCTACTTACAATTATTAAATGGTAATAAATATCATAATTAGTTACATACCTAATATAAAACCGACAATGGTAATAATAATACCAGCATGAACTAACCTTGCGATATTATTATTCAGGTGTGAATGTAACAACGAGTTGTTTTTTGAAACTTATAATGATCTTGTTTTTGATAGAATTTTAATTTTTTTACCAATCATTTCAGGCTGAAAATTCATATCAAGCAACAAAAACATGAAAGACGCTTTTTTTGTTCAATGCACTCAAAAATTCAAACTGTTTTAAGGAAAGGAAATGAAAGGAATTTTCAAGTTTCTTTTTTATACAACGCTTTGCTTAAATTTCAATCTTGATGCCTTTTCTGTCATGTTAGTAGTTAAAAAATATCTCAAATGTTTTCGTAACTCGTCAATGCACATACCAAGTTTGTTCAGTTCAGTGTTTTACACCTGTAGTAATAATAATGATAAGAAGTCTATTTTTCGATGACAGTTGATTGATAAGATTGCAAATAATTTATTTCAGAAGAAGAGAAATGCACACCCATGATCTTTTTTATTGCCTGTTATTTCAATTTTGTAGTTGAGTAATTTGATGTCGGAAATGCATTCTCCGTGACAAGGAAAAATACCAGATTTTTGAAGCCTAATTACCACCTTTTAAAACGCGAGTTGTTTATTTAATAATTTCTCATTTGATTAATTTGAGTTTTTACGAGCAAAAGTTTCAAAGAGGCTCAGTCACGTTAATTATCATTTCTGTAGGCAAAATTTCAAGAAAAAAATTGCAAAAACAAGAAAGATTATCAAATCATAAAAGGTCAAAGCTTGAGTTTTTAGAGAGGGGTAAAATAAACATTTAACCAAAGTTTGAAACAAGTCACATGTTTAGCAGTGCAGTGCATAAACATTATTATTGCCCTACAGTTAATAACCTTAAGAAACAAAGTATTTAAAAAAATAATTACGACTAAGATTTTGTTTGTCGAGCGTAAGCATAATTTTTTAGATGTATGTAATATAAAAATTTACAATGGTATACTTAAGTACTTATCTCTTATAAGAAAAATATATCACATCAAGAAACAGCGAAAAGAGAAAGAAATTCGCGTAGAGGAGGAAGAGAGCAATTATTTTCGAAGCATGAAATAAATACAAGTGTACCGTAAGTCGTACGAAAGTACGTCAGCAAAGAAAGAAAGTAATTAACGAGTTTAGTTGCACTTTATGATTATTATATTGCGGTAGGTTAATTATTTAAAAACGGCAGTCTTTTTCACTCACTCACAGGTAACAAAAAAGAGCGAACAAAGCAAGAAAGGCATTTATTTATATATTAAATACAATACAATACTATCCAAAGTTATTTCTAAGCATAAAAATTAAGTTAATAAATCAATAAACGAGCAAGTAAAAAAATAACGGCAAATAAAAATGCAAACAAATTCTGTAAATAATAATAGTTATTATTGTGTATTTGTAAAAGTGGGTTTAAACTTGTAAAATATAAAAACAGGCTATAAATTATTATTATTTTACGAGGATTACCAGGTAGTTTTTATTAATTACTGTGCGTAGTTAGTAAGTTATTATAGGTTTAAAAAAGATAAATAAGCTCATTCTCTGATTCAAAATATTTCTGAATGAATTTTAACCAACGAATCATTTTTCATACGATGATACCACACCCAAAATGCAGGATTTTGCTTTAAAACTTGCATTTCAAAACAATAACCAAAACAAGTTACGAGAAAAGGAACAACGCAGTTACCAAACAATTTTTATATAAACATACTTTTATGGATAGTTAGTTAATTCTTATTTTATTAATGTTAGCGGTTAAAAATCGTTTTCTTTACCCACCTCAACAATGTTCTCCCGTGTGAAGTTGAGTACGTTTTGGTTCACTACGGACAAAGAACGAGCCAAAACGGAAAAAATATCACGCAGTAGCAATAATTAATAAATAAGAGAATATTAAAATCTCATTGTAATTATTTTAAACTTCTAGTAGAATATTAATTTTTTCGGAGTGTTCCTCGGTTTAGATTTTTTTAAATGAAGGAAGTTACCAGCTCAAAAACCAGTTTTTTATAAACTCTTGAAAAATAGCCGTCAGTTATTTTTTAGTTAGATAGAGCATTTATTTGGTATACTTATTTTTTTGGTAGACGATCATAATACGATAATGATTGCATTGATCATTAAACCGTGAGTGTAAGCTTGTTTAGTAAAGCTTAACAAGTATAATAATAATTATTTTTAGCAGACAAAAAATTGAATGCTTATGATTGAATGATGATGAGAAATGATAATGATATTTAATACCAAAAATCATGATGAGGTTTGGAATGATTGCATTTCTGTTAATTTTTAAATATTATTGTAAGGAGAATGGCAAGAAATATTAATAACCTTATTAAAATGTAGGTATGTATAGTTTTAAAAATATATATTATTCGATCTTGTGGAGTGCTTTTCATGTGCAACTTTAATTATCATAAATATGTAATACCTACCAACTTATTATTATGCTATTCTCTTCTTGTAAAATCATCATTCAAGTAGAAATAAGTATTTAATTAAATTGGTAATTTGAAGGCCCCCAACCAAACGCATTGTATTAAATTAGGTGATTTAAGTAAATCTTATTTTTTTTGAGTTTATATACAAAAGGTATAAATTAAAGGCATATAATATTGCACACATTATTGCACCGTTATTTAATAAAAGCTAAGCTCTTCTTATTAAAATGTGTTATGTGGTTAATTAGGTAAGCTAATTTATTCGTATCTCTTAAAAATGCTAAAGTAAATAAGATTTATTACTACAGTTTACAAAGAGTGTAACGGAAACGACGAGACTCCTCTTAAGGAACACTTACGATTGAAAAAATTAAAAAAGTGCTTAGAACTAATTACAGATTGGTAAAGGTGTGCAGTGTGAAATGATATGATAATTACACATACTTATAATAACTACCATCAATGTTCTTCGATGCGAGTTGGCAAAAGTAATTGGTACTTTGCAACTGAACTTATTGTAAAGATTAAATGCTAAATATATAATACTATCTAATTGAGAGATATCTAAAAGGGAAGCACCAATTTTATTTTAGTTTCGTTACTTGCTATTTTTAATTGTAATAAATTCATCAAAGGAATAATGTTGCTTAATGAAAATCATTGCTGTCTCAGCCAGCTAATTATTTATTTATTTTGTCATGTAAGCTTTGACAGCTGAAGATAGCGTACACTTTGCAAGACGAATTTCCCCACTCTACATGACAAAACCAGAAAGACAAAGGAAAGTAAAAGTATTCTTGAAATAATCTTTATGCATTAAAAAGTAGCATGTTCCAAATTTTTGCAACTGTAAATGAACAATGTGATATTTTAACTTAGGATTAGTCATTGCTTGTTTGTACTCATTTATTTAATTGTAGTCTCATTGCCTGAATTTCTTAAATACATTAAAACACTTGTCTACAAGTTTGTTCATGTAAAATAACTTTGAGTCAGTCACTAAGAATAAAATGAATGGATAACCTAATAATATTTAACAAGCATTGTTTATTAACAAATCACAAGGAAGCGCGTAGCGAGTATGATAATTTATCAAACCATAATAATTCGCAGCTTAAGTTTTTAAGTTACCTATAATTCATTTCCTTTAATACCTTTAATGTATTTGTTAATGTTAATTCAACATTCATGCGCTCTACGGGAGTCGATAATCTGATTAATTTTGATCAAATATTGCAGCATCTGCTGGACTTGATA
>VYYJ01002571.1:0-20712 GCA_021029165.1 Cyphoderus albinus | reverse complement strand
AGCATAAAACCTCATTCAATATTGACGAAGCGGTCTTTCGTTTGTATGCAATTGGATTGTGTGTCCAGCAACTGTACTCTGTAACAATATATCTACTTATCTATCTAAAGCCAATGCCTACTTGTTTCGAAAATGAAACTAGGCCGGCTGCTTAGAAATAGTCCGTTCTGTGTGTCAAGAGAATAGTTTTTTTTGTTTTTAACAGAAAGCGCATCTCACAACAGAGAAAATCCTTTTTCGCTGCAGACATTGTCGTGGACGCTTTATCTCGAATGCAGCCAAAGAAGTGAAGGTACGGCGAACCCATAACAATAACAATAACACAACCTATTGCTCGTGATGTGATTGTCTTTAGCCTAGCTTGCTTTTTAATGCCAGTACCTACTTTACCTTTGCAAAAGAAAATCCTCTCCGACAATTGTGCAGAATGAATGTAATCCAATTCTTTAATATTGCCCACTTGAATAAAGCCCTCTTTTACTTTATAGTACGCTACCTTCTAAACTTCTAAAGACACAAGCACCGAATCATTTGGGATGTATGCGGGCTCTGGTTCAGTTCATAAAGCAAACTGTTTTCAGGAGAAAATCAATTCAGTTCGATAGAATTAATAAGGTCAAGATAAAAACGCGGAGATAAAAAAGCTAAAAAGTTAACGAACCAAATAATTCTATATATTTATAATGGAATTTTCATTTTAGACGACCTCAGAGTTTGATGTAATAACCACATTTAAGTTCCTAACATTTATTTAACTACATAAATTAATAAATTGACGTTACCAAAAATGTAGGGAAAGAATAATGAATAACAAAAATGTAGTTATTATTAGTTCGACTTAAAAGATCATAGCCGTCATAATAAACATCCGGATAAGACAAAACACGAGAGAAGTTCCAAGCCCAAGTTATCCATTTATGACATCATTACTTTTACCCTACGACTGGTTGCGTTGTTGTAAATGTGAGCCATATGGGAACTAACTTAAATCTAAAATGCAAGGTAAAAGAAATGTAGTGAGTGATAGTGATGAAAGATTGAGAGGAATGAATTTGAGAAAGGCAGGAGATGAAAAGATACAGAGGGTCCGAGGATGTGGAATCTAACTGAAAAAAGGAAAATGAATAGGCTGACTCGGAGTTTGAAGCACTGGGCAAAAACACTGGCATGTTGCAGTTAGTAGGTTTTTAGTAACGTTAGTAGTGAATACACCATACGGTTTTCAGTAACAATAATGCGATATCATTGAAAAGATCTACTTTGATGTGCGAAACTTACACTTTTTATGTACTTGCACTTGTGTAGAAGTTGTTGTTACTGCCACTGCTCCTGCTGCAACTCATGGTCATTTATTCTTGTCTTGAGAGAGTTTAAGTGAATTCCTTATATTATTCCCAATATTTATTATATAGTTTCCCTTTCTCCTCTTGTACAAGTTTTCGTCTTGTTCTTCAGTTTGATTTACTACTCACCTTTTTTATCGGTATTACTCTGAGGAAAAACTTGAGCAGGTTAAAATCAAACTCTACTTACTCACTCACTCACTCACCGTTATTAAACGCAAAAAAATTACACAAGATGAAAGAAGGATAGATAAGGTGTAGTTGTGTGTAGAAAGTGGAGAAAAGTGGTAATAAAATATTTGTATTTTTATGTACACCAGCAGCGCACATTTATCAAGGAAATGTACGTACATATAGCCCGTCCTGGCTCTCGCTGACTGACTCACTGACTTGCTTTCTCTCTTGAAGGCTTTAGTCGGTACACATGAAAGAAAAGAAACGATGTCGATCAGCAGCAGCTTTCACATTAGTTTGTACGTTAGTTAGTCGAAATAGTATAAGCACAATAGTACATTCACAGCGGATTCTCGCTGAAGCGCGGTGTTTTGTGTGTATGTTGTATCGACACAGAGAGCACCGTTAAGAGGAAAGTCTATACACTATAGTTTATTCTGTGACTTGCCCCCACTATCGAACAAAACACTCTACCTACTCTTACGTTTGCATTGCATCGCTCTTTTTTCTTTCCCACTCACTTGACGTGAAAAAACGTTAGGGAACGAACCATTCAAACATGAAACGAAACACATAACAAACACACTCGCACTACAAATGCATCTTCTGCTTCCGAATCTATTTTCCCCCTTTTACTGAATGGCGAAGGGTAAGTCGTCTTTCTGAATTATTATACATTGTACGTAGTCAGGTGAATGTGTGCACAAATTTTCGTGATAAAAGCAATAAAAATGTCTTCAGCACTGGCCAGGCTGGTGAGATGTGTAAACATCATCTTTTTCTTGTAAGACGTGGTCTCAACTCAGTCTGAGCAAAATATCTGAAGTGATGATGGTATTCGTGCACTTGGGTTTTATCGGTTATTTTATTTCTATGTAAACTAATTCATTACAACAGCATTGGCCGTTTCTTGCCTTTTCGCTTCACTTTTTTCCTCATCGTACAAAAAAGAAATGATTCTGCTTGATAAAGGAACGTTTTCTTACAGTAGAAATTCTAACATTGAAACATCAGCATGATTACTGTATGCATTAATAATAATTATACTGATTTTTATTCTAATACAGTTCACTGATTCGTTGGCGCGTAAACTCCCTACAGCTACTTATTTAATTTCCCACGCCAAAAAGTAAACGCGAACTTTCTAAGTCAATATATAGATGGGTCCGAATTCCGAAATGCTTCTAATTTTCTTCGCAGGTTAAAGCTATTAATAGACATGTAAATAATAATGTTTATTCCTGTTTATTGTTTGCAGCCACTTTTCCTCCTCAGTTTCAATTTGAGTTTGTAAATAAATACAGAAGACTGCTTCTAATCTCACAAGGAAAGAGTTCCGTTTGAAGTGGGAGAAGAAAGCAAAGGAGGCATCGTGCTCCATTCAGGGAAATAGGTGACTGCTGTATAGGTATCTACACACAATACGACACGCTCCAGAACTAAAAGCTCTTACAGTAAGTAAACGGTTATGAGTTGTGTTACGTTGGGTTACGAGTAGGCGAGCTGAGCAGAGCGGAGCTAAAATGTAATAAATGTGCTGCTGGAACAAAAAGCGAGTGAACCGGGCGAGTAGAAAGGAAAGGAGAATGAGAAAGAAAGGAATTTTTTTTCTACTCATTTTCCTCCTCTGCTTCACTTTCCTCCAACCAGACAACGTTCTCTTTTTTTCCCTTTCTCTCCTTCCACTTGCATGCGTGCATGATTTTGTCCACAATACAGTATTTTTGGGCCACAGCCATTGCATCAAGAGAAAGTGGAGGCATACCACAAGCACGCTACTGATGTTCCTTGTTGTGTTGTGAGAGCGAGTGAGAGCGGAGAGCGAGCGAGAGGTATGTATGTTCTCTATACAGCATAGGTATAGTGCTTATGTACTTCTGTGAGATAGAAGCAGATGCGAATAACGAGTAACGAGCCAGGCCGAACTTGAAGAATGATTCTTTTGCTCAAGTTGTTGATGAGCTGCTTGGCAGAGTGGAAAGTTTTTAGTGTTGACTGGACTCGATGTGTATTTTGTGCTTTTGTACCCATGCTTTTCTTTTTTCTTTCTTTTCGTTCGGGTACAATGTAACTTTTGAAAGTATTACTGAAAGCACCTCACTCAAATTTTCTCTTTCCTCCCATGCATGATATGATAGTAGGAGTGTGGGTAAAGTATAAGTTACATATAAAAATATAATATTGTGCTTTCTCTTGTAAACATGCAGCACAAGTCTACTTACAGCTTCACTCAGAGCACACCAAAGCGAACCACCGTGAAACGGAACGAAAAACTTGTATAATATTCCATTAATAATACGCTCAAGGCTGTTCAGCCAATGCATTGCATTCATAAGGCTTTTTCTTCAGTGGAACCATGTCTTCTATGAATTTTCATGACATGCTTTCACATTCAAACGTTTGTATTGCTTTCTTCCATCTAATATTTTCGATTTGGTTTCCTTCTCCCTGAAATGAATGTTGTGAAGTCCTAGTCTTTCTACAGACGTAAATACATGCGTCCTTGCGCTGCTTTTCATTTCCTTCCTTTTCTCTCCTTCTCACTCCTTTCCGCTTTTGCATAGTTTGCACTTATTATTTTGGTACTCTTAGACTATTATTCTGCTTATTATTATTAGTTTTATGCAGACATATTACATTACTTGAAGTACTGCACTATTTGATTGTAAAATGAACAACGGATATGGCCGCTATCTGTGTAAACACGTAAATATAACATTTTTTCAGCTCACATAATTTCTACCTTAGTCTACCGTTGTGAGTAACTGAGTACACGTTCTATTCCTCTCTGAGAGCAACAGCCAAATAAAAAGAGGACAAACAAATAAAGACTTTTTTTTACAAGAAGCCAAACGTCACTTGCAGTGTAATTGGAGGAGTGCATGAAATGAAGGAAGTTCTTCTTTCTAAAACAGCAAAATGAGTTGAGATGAGAACAATAAAAATTGTTTTATCCACACATCAAACACACTTGTACAGATTTTCACGTTTTTGTATTAGAAATGGAGATGGAGTATACGGAACAGGGTTTAAAAAATTGAATATGATCTTATTCGGTTATCATGGCATGTATGATAATAACATAAGAAAACTAGTGGAAATTTGAGTTCTACTTAAGAAAGTTCACTAATATTAAAACAGCACATTTATAATTTCCCAACACGTTTTGACTGCTTTTTTGCTGATTGAATATTTATAGAAACTGAGGCTCCGTACTCCAGAAAAGAAACATGATTATGCATAAGGCTAGTAGTACAGATAATAGAACAATCCTAAAGACAATAGCAGAACTATGCGTAGGTAGAATAAAACAATTTAAAGCTTAATACCGCGTGGTTTCCCAAAAGAGGAAAGTAACTAATGTCAGAAAGAAAAAGCCATATACGCGGAAGATAAAGGGGACGGCACAAATCTCGTGTCTTAAACGAGAGCATAAGCATCTCGGAAGCTAAATACATTAAGCTTTAGTTGTGAGTAGCTTGTAGAATGCAGCAGAAGTAAAAAAAAGTAAGACAGAAAGATAAGAGGAACGGACATTCAGTCAGATTTTCCCCCTCGCCAGCAGTCACTTAAACTTAATGCTCCTGTTGAAAAAAAGATTATATGATACTTGTTACGATTTATGCTGATGTGTTGTGCTTCGTTGTGAAATAATGCACAGTTCTTTCTACATTTGCGAACATTTGTATGGTTTGTCGAAAAAATAAGGAAAAAGCTTTGGTTTCATTGTTTCTCTTCTCTACTTTCCTTTCCTCCTCTTCTGTGGCGTATTTTCTTTCTTCTGGAAAGATAAACCTGAAACTGAAACAGAATACGCACACACTCTCTTTATATCATCCTGTGAGCAACTTTCGTACACGAGTACATCTTGTCCTTTGCTTTTATATTAAAGTTCATGCTCATAAATATATTTGTATACAGTTATACCATTCACATCATGTTTTCTCCTTACATCCGGCGTGGTGTAGTAAGTAACAAACAGCCACTATTTGAATATAATATAATACCAGCCAAACTTGAGCTCTACAAATAATTTATATTTGTATGTATCATGGAGTCCAGCCAGAATCGGACACATACCTAATATTATATTAGGCATAAGAGACGACAACAACAACATACTTATTATACAAAGCTACGCTCTCCATACTGGTCCACAGACCATTTTATACGACGAACAACCTAAAAAGAAAACTAGCTTTCCTTTCATTCAACTATCAACAATATTCTAAGAATCCCATGTTTGCATTTGCCATTCTTAATTCCTCTATCTTAAACTAGAGTAAAAATTAATGCTTAGCAAAAGGAATAAAATATATCCGCTCTGTTTCCCGCAGTACCGTGTGTACTTCAGCAACCCTAATTTTCTATCTATATGACTATAAAAAGAGGAGAGAAAGAAAGAAGGAGAAAGTGCAGTGTTTCGAGACCAGGGGTCGTTTTCTAGCTTCATCTTTTCTCTTCTCCTCCGCTTTTTCTCTCTTTCTCATCTACAGTTTTTACTAACAGAAACTAAAGATTGTATTATTCATCAGGACATGTTGTAAGTTATATTGTTAAGCTAGTAATGCCTATATGCAATATGCACTAACGAAAATGTTTCCTTTTTCTTGTAGCCATTTTTCTTCTTGGAAGAAAAAGTTTGCCATTTTATAGCTATATATTGTGCCTGCTTACACGTACATGCCCAGTGAAAGTGTAGAGTTAAGAGTTACATAATAATAATAAAAGTAATAGATGCTTTTTGCTGTTGTTGCAAGAATGAAAGTATAGGAAACTGAAGTTGGGTATTACAATATAGAATAGTCTGACAAACATAACAATGAAGTAAGCGTGGTAGTCTAGTACGACACACACAGAGTCTAGTAAGAGTAGTACAATAATGATGGCGAGTTGTAAAAAGACTTGAGTCTGCTTAGGGCACAAACTATAATAATGTGATGTTAGGTATAATAATAGCAGTGGAAGTGACGAGGAGGAAAGGGAAAGGAAGAAAGAGAGCAAAAGAGTTTCCCGTTTCATATTAGTAGTTAGTTTAGTTGGCTGGCACCGTTAGTCTCAGCTCAACCCTTTCTTTTCCTTTGCATGTACCAAAATGTATCATGCTAAAATAAGGGTTTTCTATGTAGTTCTGAGTTTTCATCTATCTGCTATACTACTAAATACTATTAAGATGGCATTTTCTTTCTCTCCTTCTACCACCATGCAGTTTTTCTCTCCTACCACTTAGCTTTTCTCCTCTCGCTTATTTCACTCACTTGTGCAGCTTCTCGGATCTTTGCTCTTTCTAACCATAGTTCTGCTCTTCTGCTTACATTTACAGCTATCCGTCTTGGTAGCAGTAATAACAACAGTAAATATTTTCTCTTTTATATTTATATGCAACTTAAAAGTAAAGTGGAGTAAGGGGGACAAAAAAACGCAAAAAGAATTTCAAAGCTGCAGTTTCTACTTTTCTACTTATCGCCTTCAACCACCACACAACAACAGAAAACCAAATGTCTGACAGAAAAGATTTCAATGCGCCCAGTAAAAAATCAGATCAAACTCTGTCTCCCCTCCTGCCTTCTTCGGACCCCGAACGCCGTTTTATGCACTCTCCATTTAATTTTGCTCCAGTACTAAAACATCAGACATGAGGGTTGTGTTATCCCTAACGTTCATTATTTATACTAAGAGAGAACTGAAACAAACGAGACAAGAGCAACAGAAGGTGAGTTAAGGTTATTATGTCGAACTGAACAGAACATGATTATTTCTCTCCGGCAGTTGTTTCTTTTTTGCCTTGCTTGCATTGCAAAAAAATCAGAATCATATCACTGACAGAAAAATATGTGCAGGAAAATTTGCTTCGAGGCTGACTCGCTGGTTAGCATGAGCATTACATGGAAAGGAGATGGAGGCAAGGTCTATGGTCCAGGATATTCAGAACGATGCATTAGAAGAAAAATGGTTACTTTTGTACTTAATATGATTCCGTCCTACAAAAACTTATATGAACGTCGTCATCCGTTTATAAGATGGGAAAAGGAGACCATTAGCACACGTCCTTGACGACGTTTAGTATGGCCTGTGCAGTTAGTACAACATTGCACACACAACCCGTGACATCTTTGTTGTAGCACAAGTATTATAATAATAGTAAGTAAGTAATAATAACCAGAAAAGGAAAAATGTACCATTATTACAATAACTAAGTACGTCTTTCTTAAGAGCGGAGAGGGAATCTCCTTTTCTTGAGCGAGAGAAAAAGCGAGGAAACAAAATGAGGGTCCTTTCTTTTTCCCATATCTGCATCATCATCATGATGGGGATCATCATCAGTTTCATGAGGCGCAGCTACGCAACTTTCCATCCAGCATCAATTCCAGCTACAACCTATTTTCTGATATTGCGGCCAGCGTCAGGAGCCAGCAACTATTTATTCTTTGTATATATGGTATCAAACGACAAAGACCGTGGCCACCACCACATTTCCACGGCAGAATCATACGTATCTCCCTAGAAAAAGAAGTAGGACATTTTAGCCACACTCATATTCAGATGTGTCCTCCTCTCGCTACGCTCTTACTTTACTGCATGTGGTCTGTAGCTGTAAGTTGTATGTGTGCTCGCTCTACTCACTCATTCAGCTCACTTTCGTAGGAAGCGTTTTATGAACTTAACGAGTGAAATAGTTAGGTCTACCTATAAAAGAAATGTTTGACTTTGACTTGTTGTGATAAAGCCCGTGGATAAAAATGAAACCCGCTTGCTTGAATAATATACACTGAATATAAACTGTGGACTTATGGGGAAGTCGTGCAGAGACAGAAGAAAGGAAGACGAAGGCGAAGAAGGAAGGAAAAGAAAAGAAAGAGTGGGCCAAACAATTTTATTTCAAGATTCTGCCCAACTATGGCGCGAAGCAACACAAGACGCGGGTTTTCACATTGCTAACAGCAAGCAATAGAGTCGGAGTTGCAGAGCAGAGAAAGAAGACGGAGAAGAAAATGCATTTTTTGTTTTTATCGGAAAGTTAAGCAATAATCTACCCATGGTCTGATCTATATAAATACTATATTTGGTGTATTCAGAAAGAAAAGGTGGGTACATACCCAATAAAACCCAAATTTTAATGTACCCACTTTTTGAGTGCTGGGGTTTTTGACTTTCTTATTCTGAAGCGTTTATGGAAACCACTGAATCATTTACCTTAAAGTAAAGGTAATTGTTTAAGATAGAATGGTACTATAATGAACCCCAGTTTGCCCATTAAACTCATTTTTTAAAAACAAACACGGGGGTTTCTCATCTCTGCTTATATATATCTGGGCACAATCACAATGGCATGCCGCCATAGCTGCACTCTATTCTGCATTACTAGCCGAGCCACTGTCATGTTCATACGGTTGGGTGGGTCCCAGTATTATTAAAAGATTGATTGTCCCAGCTCTTTATCCCACACTGCATTGCATTTTTCGTTATTTTGGTGGATGATGGGAATAAGAAACGTTATCAAATCCATTTCCTTCGGTTTTACGCCTTTCCTTTATCTATGCAGAACCTTTTTTCCACACGCAGCTCTAGGTTTGTGTGACAGAAAATTAAATAACTACATATGTATCCTTGTCAAACATTCTTTGAAAGGTTTCATCTTCGATTGCAACTTTTGCCCGCAATACTATATGAAAATTGTCGAAACAAAGTCATTAGTTCAGTTTATGTGGTTGGCGTGGATTGATGCAGCAACAACCATAAAAGAAGACCGGACATAAAAATGAAATGAAAACCTGGATAGTCTATTTACTCACGATACGATTGCCTAACCTAACAACCTGCCATCAGATCCAAAAGTGAGACGCTCTTGTTAAGTTTACTATTACTTGTTTAGCACGGGACTAGGACAATTTCAGTTTATTGCGTAGAACAAATCATACGCATGACTTACTCCACCAGAGTAGAACCCACTTCTCCGTTCTAGCGGTTTAGTGATGACTGGACTTTTTTTCAGGTTAACACCAATCTATCGTTATTTTGCAAACGAAAAGCAAACAAATTCTTGGACTTTTTATAACTTTATTCTTTGTTAGCTCAGCTGTTTTTTTCAAGCCTTTTAATGGCATTTAAACCAGCTCTGGCTTTCTCTTCCCATATGTTGGCAAGTCAAATACCAACCAATGCAACCCTCTTTTTCATATTGACATTAAAGGAGCAAGTTTCCTTTTTAGAGAAAGAGAAAAAATCGAATAACTAAATGTCCTTTACACACAAAATACATTCCTTCCTCTTAAAAATTGTGCACTTTGATAAAGAGAGTGTCGAGGGTAAAAAGGAACAATTTTCCCACTGTTTTACGATTTGAGCTAAACCAGACTATTTACCATTTTATCCATTAGTTCATCCCATGCTCTTGTACGAACAATGTATGTACATTCTTACGAGCTTCCTCTATGACACTGAAAAACATGGTGTATTTGCTAAATTACAACCACCAATTGGGCCACACAGAGCTCTTGTACACACTTACACGATTTATGTGTTAGGTTAAAACCACGTAAAAAGCTCACTTTTGTTTTTTGGTTAGGGAAGCAGTACCTAACCAAGAGCTAGTAAAAGCAAAGCTTCCTTCTTTGTACTCCCTGCAAAGATTATAACGTATAAAGAGGAAAATGCCGAAACACCCAAACGAATTTGTTTTCTAAATGTACCGAAATGAGTCAGTAGTAGTAGTCAGCAGAAAACAAGAGATCGTCTAATTTTTGCTCCTGGTAGTGTCTGATGTTAATGTTGTTATGTTGTAGGTTATGGCTGGTGGTGCTGATGCTGATATTCTCAGATGTGATGTGATGCGGTGGCAATTTATATAGATACATATTTGCTTCGCTGTTTTATATAAACGCTGTCGCTCCTTGATGCTAAGCTAAGGAACTACTAAACTAATATAATCCTGTCCATGTGCGTTCACTCACTCAGTCAAACTGGGGAACTGCCCATTCTATACTTTCCTTCTTTCTACACAAAATGTAACTTTTACAATGCCAGAAGCACATTTCGGAGTTCGGAAGGAAACATGCGATTTTTGTAGAAAAAAAAGAATAATTGCTAAAAACGGTATCATTACATCCACTTTTCTTTTATCCCTAAAGTACCTGAGCATTTTCAGTTAGTCAGAATAGGAGGTTTTCTATCTCATGTTAAAATAAAAACAATAGTATTAGTACAGCGATAACAATAATGGTACAATACAGCCCATGTTTTTATACATTTATTGCGGTCCCCCATCTGCAAAACAATGATTCTCCGCGAAAAGTGAGAACAATACATTATCATCAGACATATAATTATGTCTGACTTTATATCTGTATTCAACCAACTCTCTCGTATCTTCGGCAGAACAAAGAGTACGTAACGAAAAGCTGAATAAATAAAGAAGTGAGAGAGGCTAATGAAATTAACTGCTTTAATACGTATGCACTTAACTTTGAGATTATAGATTGAAATTTCTCGTTTTCGGTGTTTTTTCCTTTATGTGACCCTTTTTATACACTACGCTTGGTTTGCACTTTCGCTATTATTGCCATAATTTACTTATTGAAATGTGTTCCATGTTTCTCTTTACTACTACACGCATAGTGGCTGTGTGTGGCCATGACCAGTTTTACAGATTATTATGGGATACAAAAAAGCCATTCATTTTTCCTTTATTGCTGTATTTGCAAAGTCATTTTCTTCACTTTGGACGGATCGACTCTACGACTACTCCGGGTTTTGTGTGTAACATGTTGATTACTCGTGCATAAATGCTGGAGTAACATTTCCTCATAGTGTTTCCTTGTCTTTGTTCTGTCGCTCCCATATAATGCTGCTACTGTTACGCTCTCCTATCATTTTGTGGTCTACCAGAAACTATAGTAGTCTATATAAAGCTTGTTTTTGCTGACTTGGCTTTCTCTGTGCGATTATTCTCTGCTACGTTTACAGCAATGACTGACTAAATAATGGTGCAGTATAACAAATCTTTATAAACAAAGCTTTGTACAGTAGAGGCAGGCGATGGGGCGAGAAGTGATAAGAGAAACACCTTCCCTTTCAAGCTATTTTCCGCCTTATCGCTTGAATTTTTTATGAATTAGAACTATTTATATGTAACTCGTGTGGGAATTCAGCCGTTTACTGCCTGAAAATGAGCCACTGAAGAGTACCCGGATAAAACGGCTGTCACTGATATAAGGTTAAAAGGAAAATAATCACAATAATATGGGGAGTCAACGCATCGATGATAATCCAAAAAGTTCACTGATCTTCACAGTTTTGAAGAAAAATTCATTGATCAGCGATATTTTCGATTGACTCCCCCTAATAATGCACATTAAAAGATGTACACTTTTTGTCACATGGACATACATAAAGGGTGCATCTTGAGAAGTTTGAATTTCATTCCCGACTGACCATATTGTAAGGCAATGCAGTCGAAAGTCTTAAGGTATTTGCTTGCCATGTTACTTGCTACTTTCACTTACTATTCCAGTCTAATCCTTTCTAAGAGTATCAAAAATCTTTTGTGACTTTATTCACTCAGCTCACGTATTGAATCGAACTAAGATATGGCAAAAGACCAAACGGAGACGATCAACTTGTATTCATCAGGGCTTAACTGTGTCTAATTTAGTGTACGAAATTAATGGGAAAACTTTGGCCAGCTTTTACTGTATTGAATTAGGATTCAATGAAAACATATTACGCGTTTTAATTAGTTTCATCCAATTCTCATTCCTTTTAGAACATAGTTATTGTCATCGGTATTGAAAGTCGGAAAATAGGTTAAGCTTTGTCCCATTGATTACTCTTCCGTCAGCTTTTAGTTACACTTCGAAAACGAAAATACGGCACAAGGTTTTTAAATAAAAAATCGATCGAATGGACACATTTCATAAATGTGCTAACATCCTTAACCGTGAGAACATTTTTATTTCCGTGTATTTTTGCATATATATATTTTTGGGTAGATTGAGTAAACTATTAAGAACACTCCAACAAGGTGAGACATAATCGCCGTGCATACATGTTTATTTTTGGACTTTACAATCAAAAGCAATTTATCTATGACACTACCCACAGTGCACGACAGTAAACACCTAAGTGAAATGATTTAGAGAAAAGGAAAGGTTCGATTAAAAGAAGTTGTCTGCACGAAACCTTTGTAGTAATAAGTCAGTAGTCCTTTCCAGGATTTTGTGAGAAAAACCCTGTTAAAATGGTTTTGCTTATGCCTTGCTGAAAAGGGAATTCAAGGGAAAAACGTTTTCACTTACTTTTCAATCCTTTTCAAAAAGGTTAAAAACAGCTTTCGGTGAATGGTTGGAGATTTTGTTTCTGCTGCATCAGTTCCTCCTGAGCAATTATTTTCGGTGTATTGTTGTTGGCGAAGAGGTGGAAGAGGTGACTTGGTCCTTTCTTCTGGCAATTCAAAGGAGAACTTTTGGTCTATTCTCACAAATCTCCGTGCTCGTGGAACAACCACGGATTCAGATTTTGTGAATGTTGCTTCCCCTTCCGGAATTAACGAAATCTGTAGAATTCAGATGTAGACACTCACTCAGACACAAATAACCATCATTTTTGAATATTTTCGATTTTTCGTTATACACTGGAATAAATTAAAATTTGTTGAAAACAGTAACCACTAAATAAAATATGATTATCTTATTTAGAGCTAAGCATTTTCATTTTAATAATTTATATATATTTCACTAGCTTGTTGGAAATATGAAAATGATTGAAGACAAAACGAACACTGTTTAAAGCGTCCCAAGATTCAACACTGAATTGGCCACGTCATAAATGTACATAAAAATGAGAAACTGTCTAGTCGAAATAAGAAAATAAACCACGTTAACCATTTCTCCTCTAGTGTTTCTTACGCACAAAATAAGGAAAAAAGAGGGTGGTTGCCTATCTCAAAAATTAATGTATAAAAAGAAACTGATTGCTTTTTGCACGGAGCATGATTACTTACAAAACAATGTTCACTGACTCGCTTGGCAGTAGCACTGTTAATATCGTAAAAGAAATGGAATGATGGAAGGAAGGGGATGATGATACGATACGTTATTTTATTATTTCGTACATCGAACTAAACATCCATCGACCCTAGCAAAATACATGCGAGCAGTAAGTAAATAAGTTTAATATATAGGTGAGGTGATATTATTGTACATAGCAAAAAATGATTTCCTTTGAGCAATCTTCTACACTGAATATCACCGTCATAATCAACAGGTTTTTTCTTTTACAGTGAATAAACTGAATCAGAATCAAAACTGCAGAGGTACGAAACTTCAACTAAGACACAGATTGAGGAACAACTTTAAGTCGGGGTAGATGCAACGGACCAAAAACAATTTTGAGTAAAGGTTCACAGTAAACGTTAATCTGGGAATAATTATATCAGTACATACGAGTTTTATTATTGCTTAAGGAGCAGGATTTTTTACTTACCTTCATAGACAATTTCCAAGATGACCGATAGCTGACTTGGAGGTTCTTTGCTTGAATCACTATTAGATAGGATTAAAAAATCATTTTATCATAAGAATTTCTAATAAGAAACAAAATTCGCTTTCGTGGATAAAAAGATGAAAAATCTTTTAATAGCCATGAGTTCAGCGTTGTGCGACCTCCGTGAACCCCTAAAAATAAAAATTACTTCAAATCACCCCAAAATTGGTAGACTGATCAATTTTAAGTCGTTGATTTCATAAAAAATTAACACTGTGGCATAAAATCGACTCCGAAGATTTGCAAACAAACAAGAAAATGTGGACAAGAGAGTCGATTTTGGGATAAACTGAAATTTATTTTAAATCAGTGACCCAGAATTGACCAGTGAATTACCAATTTTGAAGTTATTTGGAGTAAGCTTTATTTTTATGTGTTTCGGGGGTATGCCGTCGGGCAATGCTAGTTAATCCAAGTAAAATGTTATTGAAAATGAGCATATGATATTTTAATCAAAGCGAATGCATTGTTAATTACATGGAATGGGTTGCTTACACTTATCTGTTGTTAAATACAATGCTCACAATGCATGCGAAGTAACTCTGGCTTGTTTACTCATAAAATATTCATTAAATACAGAGGCATCAATATCAAATAAAAGCATCACAACAATTGCAAGATTGCAAAAGGGATTAAGGATGGGTAGAATAGACGGATATCAAGTCTATGTCTAACAAAATGCATCATTCATCGTAATTATGCTTTTTTCTTATTTTGCTCTAATTGCCTTCTTTCTACGCGTCGTAAGGGAAGTTTAGTCTGTTAACTCAACAGATGTTACTCATTCGCACATGTTACTTTTGTAGGTTCTTTGTCATCATTATTTTTCAGTTAGCCTGGTAGCGATACTAGAATTGCAAACGCAAGCGAAAAAGAGCTGCGTTCATACTTTTCACATCGTTGCCTCTGTCTAAAGTCCTTTTATTTTCACTATAACAATCGTAACATAACGGAACTACACTACACTACGGATAAATCCGCCGCAAGAAAACTCATCACATCTTGACCATTCGTGGAAACGTTTTGTATTTTGTTTGGCGAAACAGGTTGAATTCAATATTGCAAAAATATTACCTTCCCTTGAAAGGCAGAGCAAAACATTCTCAAAATATTATACGTTTACCGAGAGATGATTTCTTTTGTACTGTGTAATAAGAGTACTAAGCTAGCTTGAGTAATAGTAAAATTCTTTTGGCCAAATTGTTTACGGTCAAGAAACACTGCAGACAGTGAAATAAAAATGCTTTAACATAGATGACTGATTAAAGTAAGCAACTTTTTTGTTTTTATTTAATAATTATTTGTTTGGATTAGAGAGGGAGTAAAAACAATTACTCGCCAAATTTCGCATGCTTTCCAAATTCCAATACATGCTTTTCTATCTATCCTGATATGAGTATAGCGGACCTTCTCTCGACTGTACCGGTCAATTTTATTTAATGCCAGATTACTCCAAGAAAACGACGATAATACTCCAATTTTTTATTCGGGTTATTTAATGCATAAGATTTTTCAACTATTTATTATTAAATTGTGATAATAAAACACGTTTTAAAACCACTCACCATGAACTGTTACATAGTCTCCGTTCTTGTAGCATCGAATCAGCATTTCACCTGTAAGAAAGTTAAAAACCACTTTAGTATTTAGTATACATTTTTGCACCAGATGAACACAATTGTAAGAGTGGTATGATAGTAAACGTAAAAGTTGTTAGTGATCGAGTCAAGACTTTTGAGAGATACCAGAAGGTTAACGCATGTCGATGGAGGCAGACAATATTGCACGCAGTTTGCATTGAGTTATGTTGTGAATGTTTCTCGTTTGTTTTATGGGGAATTGGCGAGGGGAATTTGGGATTGAGAAGCACGTTTTCAAGAGGCTAGGTTAGCGAAGGCGTGAATCACAATAAAGAACGAATAAAAAAAGTGTGAATTAATGTTAAATGTCATATTATTCGTCAGATTATTGCCTGCTAATGGACCATTAGATCCGAAAAATGAGCAATACAGGCAGGCGAACTCTCGTAATAAGGGTTAGAAGCTAGGAAGCTACACAATGATAAGGATTAAGTTAAAGCAATTTTCAAGAAAAAAGCTTTTAAGAAAGTTTGAAAACGGCCATTTTTCAGGAACAATTGAATGGCATAAATAAAATTTGCAACACACTTTTTAGTCTTTTTTATTTATTTTGTTGCTAAAAACTATTATCATTATCATCATTATTGCCACATCATAAGATTAGATACGGATGTCTAATAAAACAAGTGAGAAAATCCCCTCTTCGCTGTACGAATGTGAACTGTGAACTTGAGTACTTTAGAGTAGACGTATTCAAGTAGAATTGCCAAAAACAAAGCACAGGTTATTTCCCGTCTGGTCTCGCGAGAATTTCTGCCTAAATCGAATTTGTGGGCATGTGTCAGGTGAAATGTCGCAGTAAATCATGCATCGTAATACATGGAAATAGAATGTGGCTCGCGCTAAATGTACCACTTGTTTGGAGCAAAGAAAACGAGGTACAACGTAAAGTATCTTGTAATATTATTTAATGGTACAATTTTCTGTTGATGCTCGAGAAAGCTTGATCGGGGTTTGGAATTCAGAGCTCCGACATTTTCTGCACAACTCTTGTCCGTTATTATATTTTTATTCTTGTAAGTTCCTAATTGTAAGATTGTGAATACATGTACTTACTCTAATTCAAAGTATATGAATACCACACACATGAAAAAGTCGTCAAGTGATCAGAGTTCAAAAGCTAAACAATGAAGAAGGCAAGGCAAGTGTGAGTAAATGAACAATGAAAACGATAATAATGACGACCATGTCGTTGATCATGATCGATGGTGGAAGAAAAAGACTCAGCAGTTAGTGCAGCGTAACATTTAAGAATATTGTATGTAGATTTATTGCCGATACCAGGACAGCTCCGGAATCACAGACGACAAGACAGAGTAAAAGATTCTAGTTGTACGGTAAAATGCACACAGAAGTGGTTTCCTTATGCATGACTGAGTTAAATAAGACACGCATCGCATCTCATCAGAGGAGAGCAGATCGAGTCAGCTATTACCGTGATTATAAAATGTGCAATACAAAATACAAATGGCTTTGTCCTACTCAGCTGCTCATTTGATCCCTTCTTGACAAAATAGGTTATCGTTTGTGCATACAACAGCGAGCAAGGGAATGCCTCTTCAACTCTTCTGTGGTCAAATGAAGATTCATCGACTCGTATCGTAGTTATTCGTATCATAATAGAGCATTCCCAACTGCCGTCACTCACTCATACCATTTTAACCCTTTGACTCTTTCATTCATCACATTGGTACTCGTACGCCATTGTCTAATTGAGTAGAATAAAACCTAAGCATGTGTCCACATTAGTATACTAAAGCATTCTCGACTGACTCGATTCTCGTTTTATACCTAATTTTCCTTTATTCTTCACCCTTTCTCTGGAGATAAACGCTCTCTGGGCAAGAAATAAGAGATCAAATGTCAATGTCAATTGCCTTCTCTGCATCGCATCGCAGTCGAATATTATTATAATAATATAATATTCTCTCTCTCTCAAGACATTGTATTTTCAAACAACTATCTTGTCAGCCAGAACTGAAGGACGGACACAATGCCCTCATCTAAACTTGCTTCGAAATTTTAGACACAATTTGTAACTTAACAATAATGTGACGAAAGAGCTGATGTCTTCATTTTTATTTATTTCGTTGATTTCATACTGAACATATCTAACTATTGATTTTAACATACCACAAGAAAGCTAGGAACACTTTCTCTCGTGTACATTTGTCAAACACAAGAAACTCTAAGGAGTCATAACTTTAGATCGCAGAAGTTAATGATATCAGTAGCAAAGTCTCTGAATTTCTTTCCGTTTTAGTGAACGCAAACTCAGGTTTTTCACACATGACATCTTTATAATACTTATCATTTTACATACAGGATACAATTCTATAACGCTGAATTTGGTATAGTATTTCTTATTATTTAACCTTTTTCATGCATGATTCTCCATTCCAAATCGTGCTTGACATCATTACACATTGGGGCTTTACAAAAATGCATGTTGCGTTATGGATTTTATACATCTTCTTTGTCTGCATATTTTCTCTTGTTGCTCATTGGTTTCACTAGCTTATTCACGCCAAGCTGCGTAAGCTTAAAGTCTGAAAACAGACAAAAAAATTATCGACGGAAAAGTAAAATGCAATATGTAAAGAGAGTTGCAAATAAACCATTTTTTTTATAGATTTGCTTGAATAATTATTTTGCTCATTTTATAAAACTTGGCCCACAGACTCCCGTAGTTTGCGAATAGTAAAAAAATGTTAACGAAGAGCCAGGCGTTTACCTTAATGATAAAGAATTACACAATGCATAATAAAGATACACTTATTACATGACGAGTGGTCAAGGCTATACCAATTTTTTGTACACAAAAAAACATCATCCAAAATTGCGCGTCATGCTTCAAAATCTTTAATGCTTGCCAAACGAAACACTGGTCAAATGTCTATTGCCACAAGAAGTCAGAAACAATGTAAAGTTTAGTGAAACGTACATCTGCAAATAAAAGCTTCTAATGCTGTGCTCGCTCGCGTCTGGCCACATAAAATCTCTCGTTATTCTAAATGGGAAAGTGCAGAGAGTAGTAATGGCAGTAATAATTATTCGAAAAAAGCTGTTCAGTAAGACCAAGGATGAGACGATCAGGAGTTGAATCATGGTTTAGGTTGGTTTACAGTTTACACCATCATCAAAGTACCTCCCACGACAGCACAATATTTTATACAGACATCAAGCTGCGCCTCGAATGAGAAAGGAGAATCGTTGAAAAACGTTTGGGGAAATGAAAAGCATAAGCAGCTGCGAAAGTACAAGTGGGTACTTTGATGGCTTTTCACACTCAAATAATTTAAATGTGGATAGGATTCAGGCAAAGAATTAAAGGCCTTTAAAATAAATTCACAATTGTATTTTATTTTTTTTAAATGCTCGGGGCCTGGAATACCATTGCATTGCTTGGTAGAAAATCTGAGTATTAAATACAATCAACATAAACATGATCAACGCTACAAAGAAGCCCAAGATAGGCATGCTAAATTATATTATCCTTATATGGCCATTAATAAGTTGTTTTATGCCAAATTCCTTAATCACAGGAGAGCAAAAAATATTTTCATAACCATCCATTTTTCATTTCCCTTTCTGTCTAAAGTAGGTAGTTTTACATACGCAACTGCTAGTGCTGCATACACAAAACGGGGAAATTGAAACTTTATACGACTGATTAAGAAAGTAATTCGGTGGTATCCACATCCACACGAGTAGACAGAGTATAAGTAAGTATAAATAACAGGAAATGCGGGGAAATATCTCTGTCAGAAAAAGGCTGGTGCTTTGTCAAATGAGAAATGAAGGAAACGATAAATTTTTTAAAAACAACTCAAGGAAACACAAATCGAATTGATTAACCGCATTATCCATGCATTTCATTTCACTTGAGGCAAAAACGTCAGATCCAGGGAGAATTAAGAATTAAGAAATGCAAAACTTTGAAAAACACAATAATAAAAATGCCGAGCAGTAATAATGCATTATGAGTATATTCGTTTGCATATGCACTTTCTGTATATGTACTTTCTTTCTGTTGTATGTCATGCCATGTCGAATGTGAATTCCATACTCACGTACTTACTGTACGTCGCGTCGTGTCAATTTCCTTTCTTACTTGTTTTGTAGCCAAAATTTTCGTACACACCTGACTAGGCAAGGCACGCTTTTTTCGTATAATCTTACGCAGCTATCATGATCACAGTGATTATAGGAATCGGTAATATCTGATGCTGGCAAATATACAGGGGAGTCAACACAACGATAATAGTCTACAAAGTCGATTATCATAGGAATTTTGAATAGAAAATTGTGATGATCATCGAACTTTTTGGATTATCATCATTGCGTTGACTCCACAATATAGTTTGCATGCAATTGTACAATAAAAATATTAGTCAATGGAATCTTTCTCCGCAAAAGGGCAGGATATCAGGAAAAGACTCAAATTACACCGCCATCAGTTATCAGACGCTGTTCTGGTCACATATTGAAATAAGATTTAAAAGGGGGAGTTCCAACCAAACACCTTCTCCTACACAAAAGACATACATCATCATCAAGAGACAACAGTAGATCGAGTTTGTCAAGACACGTTCACGGCTGTCGAAAACAAAACGGAGAAATGTATAACAAAATATAATAAATTGTGTAGATGTTGCAGACCTCATCATCACAACTTGTGACTCTACTCTACACTCGTGCCACTTCTGCTATCTTTATCTAGAAGTACAGGAACAAAAAGTTATTCGTAAACGAACACTGAAGCTCACTCCATAAGAAGAACAGATTAGAGGCAGTAGCTGAATTGTTGGCAGCCAGTCCAAACTAATAAAATAGTAATAAATAGGATGTAAATGGAACCCAAAAAAATAGATCGATTTACGCATCTTCCCTCTTCAAAAAATAAGCCTGCATAAGGAGACAATGGAGACATTAGGCACAGTGCTGTCACCCATCATCATATACCCCACCATCTCCTCTCTCTCGCTTTAAAAATATAAATGTTCATTTATGAT
>VYYJ01002570.1:0-20714 GCA_021029165.1 Cyphoderus albinus | reverse complement strand
TCAATATCCACCATCTCACATTGTTCGGCGTTCGTGCAATGCGTGTTCACGCTGTTACATGGGTTCCGACACCTTGAAATTAAATGCAGTTACTTAGTCATTGTAGATTTTACTATTTTATATTATATTATTTAAATATTTTATTTTTGCAAAATAACATACTCGCAAATTTTGCAACCATCAAGCATTTCATATCCGTAGTCACATCCCAGTCTACAGTTCATTTCCAAGCATTTTGGATTTACCCTTGCTTCGATGCAAGCTTCTCTCGTTAAATTATTTTCTGCTTTTGGAATACTTTTAGAAACAAATTATATTTGTGTAGTATAGTGTAAAAATGTTCAGATTATGACGTTTGTTATTATAAAGGAATTTAAACTAAAAGTAAAAATTACAGTGTTCCAGGAATATCTGCACCGTTTTCATCGACACACATGCAGTTCTTCTCGTCACATTGAATCTCCTCAAATTGACCATTCTCTTTGCATTGTGGCCTAGGGACTGCAAGTCGGAACTTGCTAAAGTACTCCTCCAACTTTGTCCACGCTTTCGGTAATGTATTGACACACTACAGAGAGAAACATTACGTCATACGTATTTGATGTAATTATCTCAACGTTTCATATTTTTATTAGGACAATCTTCTTGCACTCACTTGTTAGCATTTTATTTGCTTTTCGTAAGTCTTCCTTGAAAAGTGGGTCGGCACACACAGTGCAATCCGCTCCGGCAGAGCAACATTTCATTGAGTGTTCACAATCATTATCGGAAGAGCAACCTTTGTAGTCCAGTCCAACCGCGGTACTGGAGTTGCAAACCGATGGAGCAATGAATGGGCACATGCCTTCTTTAGTTGGTTCTAAAAATATTATTATTCATCATTAAGTGAAATGTTTCATATTTAATCACAATTATAAACCTTTATAACGAACCTATCCTAGGTTTGTTCACACAACAAAGCCCGGCTTTGTTGGGCGACACCATGACGCAAATGTGAGAACTGGGACATGTATTCGCAGCCTCAGAGCAAGTGACAACTTTCTGAGTGCCGACTTGTGTTAATGGAGTTCCCATCGTACATGGATTGACGTAGAGACTGTCGGAAAGGCACGTAGCTTTTAAGATGCAGTCTTTGTCATTCTCACTGGAGCAGCTTGGATCTTTCATCATTTCGCATACAGATCCGGACGGGCATTTCATTAAGTCGCACGGGCTTTTGACACAGTCACAAGTGTTGCATCCTTCATTGTCAGTTTTGAAACCGTAGTCACAGGTACCTGCGCAAATCACATGGTCACAATGTTCCATTCTCGCGGAAATGACCGCTCGCTGCCTCTGGTGAATATTGGAACAATTCACAGCGTCTGCAGGTCCCAAAGACTGGGGGTAATTTTTCCCATCTTCCGGACTCACACACCAGCAAATTTTCCCATTTCTGTGATTTAGACATGAGTGAGGTGACACAAATTAGTCTAAAGCTACAAATCGTAATAAAAATGTAGAAATCATCCCAGAATTCTTATCGTTTCAGTTCATTACCGACTGCATTGCCGCGGCACAAAGTTCCCATTCACATCACATTGAGGAATGTACCCTCTGTCTGCAAATTAAAATGTCGTTTCAACATTTGTTATATTATAACATTTATATTTTAACATAATATATATTATGAGTAATTACCATCAATTTCCTTCGGTGATAACAGTTCTGCAATATGTCGTTGTTGCAGACAGACTGAGGTAGCGAACGTGTGGGAACGATAAGAAAGAAAATAAAATTCCATGTGCATAAAGTTTATTTAGAACAAAAGGACACGATTTCACGTGCGATACAAGTAAAGCACGTGCGCTATAATTACGACTAAGAATATTGCGAAACGGCTAAAATTAGCATAAAAGATTACTTGTCGAATTGGCCGGCTTCATGCAACTTTTGCCACACCGCTCTGTAAAGCAACATTTGTCCATCTCAGAGCAGTCCAAGTCATGCCTGCAGCTTGTTTGACAGGATGGATCGTCCTCATCAGCTCTCCCTTCTGTGGACTTGTCAGGATTGTCATTGGTCGTTGATGCCACCACCGGACAACTTCCAGGCTTCTCAAAGTTTTTATTTGAGGCACAACAGACGCCATAGTCGTCACCGGTTTTCACATTGCAATCGAAAGCCGCTGGACAAGTGGGCTGTCCCGGTCCTTTCCCACAGAGAAATGGATTTCCTGTTTCGGGAATTAAAAGTGGGGCACCGAATGTGCAAAGACTATCCAAAGTTCGTGGTTGTTTGCAAGATGGAATTGGCGGACAAGGATCGACGCTGCAAGGGACTTCCTCAATTTCACATTGAGTGTCTCCGGGGCATTTGACACCTTTACAAACATTTCTACATTCACAGACTTCGCAGCCATTTTTATCAAGTTGGAAGCCGTATGGGCAAAGCATTCGACACATTGGTCCTAGACAAGGTCGGGGATTCGAACAATTCACCATTTCTCTTCCTCCGGCAGCTCTGGTCCCTGGAAGCTCAAATCCTTGTTGATCCACGCAATAGCATGTTTCCTGGCCGGGATCACATTGCACCTCACGGAAACCTCCAGTTTCATCACATTCCGCAATCTGAACTTGTTGTGCAGACTCGGCATCTAATGATCTCGCACGTCTTTCCGCTGAACTCCGAACTTGCTCACAAGCTGGAAAATCAAATTCCAAAAGGGTTTTAGTTCATCATTGTAAATAAATGTGCCGACAAATGAAAGCGATTTCTATCATTTTTATATCTAGGTTGTCATAATACAAGAAAGCAGAATTGCCTTGCAACTTTGAGTCCATTTTCTAAATAATATGCAGTTTTGCCCTAATTGATGTTTATCAACTTTCATTCTCCGATTCTATACACAGTGAGCAGCGTCATCATCTCTGAAAAATGCTTCATAATTTCCCATGCTAATGCTTTGACTTGATAAAAAGAATTAGGCACCATTAACGCAATTATGATTGCATTGAAGTATCACATTGTTCTCTTTCTTTATCCATCCATTGCACTTTTCAAGCTGACGTCGTCAGTGAATCTTATCTTTGTAGGAAGCAATTGCTTTGAGCGCACAACCTGCATTATGATTCAATTTGTTCATTGTAAACATTAAAATGGTAACAATACTAACAATAAAATGGTTAATAGGTAGGTTTGTTCTTCAGTAATCTTTGTATTTCACACATTTTTTTGCAAAATATTACTATTGTTGATGTGCGGTCTTAAAACATTTTCATTCTGATTTCTTCTATAAAGTTTATCTCAACTCTGATCGTGTCACGTCCCTCTTTCTTTTCTTGCATCTGCCTGAATTCTCTGTTCCCAAAAGACGACACAGAAAAAAGGATAAGCTAGAAAAAGGTAGAGAGAGACCACTTTGATTTCTTATTTTTTTGTGAGTTAGCCAATTTTTCTTTAGAGGGTTTAACTAAGAAAAAAATGAAATTCATTTACTGTACTTCGTAAACAAATAAATAAAGCGGACTAATCTGATTTGAAAACACAAACAAAATGCTCCATTTATTTTTTCTTTGTGGGAAGAACTGAAACACATTCATCATCTCACATACGCGTGTCGTGTCATCAATAACAATCTTTTCGATTTCCATTTTTAATATGCTCACTCGCGAACTGCGTTGACTGAGCTGAGGATTTTGTAATTTTCATGTGGTACATAATCTTTATCTATTTATGCTACATTTACTTAATTTGATTATGTGCAATTTCCAACGACTTTCTTTCCTTGCCAAATCAACCTTTTTTGAAGAATCATGTTCTTTATTAAAAGATGAATGAGTTGGGGAAGAACTTTGTATGAAGAATGGGGCATTCCTTCTAATCTAATTTAATAAACCAGAACAAGAGCTTCAGGCAATTTTGAGACTTCATTCATTCACGATTGAAATAGGAAGTGAGTTTTGTTAACGGAGAGAGTACCTTAATAAACGAAGTTTTAGCTTCGGCTCGTTTTTTACAAATTACGTATTATCAATTTAATTTGTTATGTCAATTTGCACAACACAATTTGGTTACAAAGATTACAAATTCGACTGTTATTTTAGCACCGGCAAATGAAGAAGGCTCTGTAAATTGAACACTAAATACAAATAAAAATAAATACAAAAGAGCAAAAATAAAATGCTTCTACGATTGACAGCGCATATCTGGGTGGCTTTTCATGAAAGAAATATCTAAGTCATGAATTGTTAGTCACCTAAGAGCAAATCGCAAGAAAATTAAAATTTCTTCATAAAATAGTCTAAAAAGGAGAGCTTTCAAAATTCAATCAATAAACAGTCAAAAGAGCAGTATTTGATTGAAATGTGAAATTCGTGAGATTTTTTTTGAAGCAGTCCCAGCGGTTTCATTTTTCAGAAATGCCCTCTCTGCTTGAAGCACATAATATTTCAGTGATCGCAGAATGATGCAATAATAATAGTAGAACAATGTAAAGCAAAAGTTTCAGTAAAAAGTAAAATTATACAACATTTTAGTAGCATTCCGTGTTTGTGTTTGCTCATCACAACAACGTGGAAATGATTGTCCTGCATCGCTTTTTATGGGAATTCATATTACTTGTCAATAATTGATTAAAATATTGTTGTGATGTGATTATGCATGTTAGCGTTCTTACATGATGCGAAAATAAAGTTGATTACGATTATGACGATATAATTTCAATGCTTCTCTTTCCCTTCACGCACAAACACACGCATGAATTTCAAATTAAAGCTCTTTGTCAACTTCACATGAGTACCTAATTGTTTGTGTAACTGCACACATTCCCCCAAATTCTATTTGATCATTTCGAGATTTTACAAATATTTATCTTTATCTTTTATTATTACATTATATTTTATTACGTTTAGCTTGAGCAAATCAAAGCTACTGATGCCAACTAAATATGTGCTCTTTTTTCAACGGACAATACATGCAGTCGCTCACATTTAAAATTAGCATAAAATTTGATTGCTCGTTTGTCATCATCAATCAGACAAGGAAGGTTTGCAATTGCAACACTTATCAAAAGTAAACAGTTTTTCTGTATTATGTTAAAATCCTTAGAAAACAACCTGGCGAAATATTGCCGACATCGTCCACTCTGCATGCGCTTCACCTTTTTGTTCTCCCTTTGCTTTGTTTGTGACATGAAAAACCCGCTTCCACATTTTAGCAAACACACATATGTCACACTGTTGCATAATGCAAATTGATTGATGCCAATCAAAAGATAACCTTTGCAATTTGACCTGACTGCTATCTTCTACAAACAAAGTTTGCATTTCATTCACATGTTTTTAAAAACCTTCTTAAGAAACGCTTGTCTAGTTTTTAAGTCATCACTATACAAATGTAGCTTTATCTTATGAGTTTTGTTGTGCTGAAAATATTTATTTACTCAATGCAATGGTGTAATGGTAATAATTATTATGAAATTTTTTCCCACCATATGCACACATCATAATATATTATTAATCAGTTAAATCACAGCAACTGAGTATGCTGTTTGATTCCATTTCTGCTCGATAAATATGATATGGTCATGAATAGACGTACTGACGTAAGAACTATAAGTACTTAAAGTACTGTACTTTAAAGTCCGTTCTAAATATTTGTATTAAGTCACTTTTGCAATTCAAGCAATTAAACTTTAATTAAGCTTTCAAATACAAAGTATGTTCATCTTCCGGATACCTTTATGACAAGGTTAACCCTGCAAAGTATCAAATACAGTTTGAGCTGAGTGAGCTAATTTGACAATTTTCTCTGCTCTTCGCAAGATTCATATGATGTCAAGCTTGTTAATGTTCTAAAAATTGTGATTGTAGTAATAGAAAACATGACATTATTTATATGTATTTCCCGACGTTGGCTAGTTATTACCCTACTTTACCCCTGGCATGAGTCCCATGTTTTAAAATGCAGGTCGTTTTCGAAAGAAACAATTTATATACTGCCACTCGCGTCGTGGATGTTTGGCCCTGGCCTGCAGTCAACCACAAATAATACTATTTTATTTTGCCACTTAACCAGATCATAGTAATATTTTAGAACTTTTCTAATTTGAGTTAATTAGAATGAGCAGTAAATTGTGTCCTCAATTTCAACTTTGTTCTTTTTTATTTCTTTTCAATTGATGTTTTACTTCAATACAAAACGAATTTTATTTCAAGAAAAAAATGAAAAAATGAATTGAATTAATTGAAAATTGACAGTTGCTGACTTATAAAATAAATAATTTCAGACAATACTTTTTGTCTGGTTCTTAAATTCGGCATTCAAAAATCAATTAAATTACAAATCAGTTTGCCCATCGTCATTCATTATGGTTGAATGCAACGTGCTCACTATGAGATTTATTGTACAATTATTTGCGACTAAACAATGTTTCCTCAAAAGCTTTTGTATGAAATCAATCAAAATGCAATAAAGCTCAGATAGAATGCAACTTTTGTGAAAAAGAATCATGAAGCAATGAAACTCGGACAGAGGGCCCGAACACGAAAATTCAGTTGCACTTTTGCACATATGCATTCACATTATTGCTAATCTCAGCCAAATTGTAAGCAGAAATACGATTTCCATCAACCAATTCCATTTGCGGTCCTACTTGATTTATGCTGATTAACTGATAAATCAGCACATCATGAAGAAATCAGGTCCTATTCAGCCACTATCGAATGTCATGATTATCAATCGCCGTCTTCGTCTCCACCAAATCAAAATCAAATTATTTTCGTGATGCGTTACCCCTATTTATTTGAAGAAAAATATAAGAAGTGAATTAAATGATAATATGGATGCTCAATGAGATGATGGGCTTTGACGGAGGGGGGTTTCCACATTTACTATTGATTGTTATTATTATTACGATCTGCGAAGAACAATAATGAAATCATTGTTTAACTGAAATAGTCATCCCTCATATTTTTCGGCCTACACGGAATGACTTCAACAAACAACGCGGTCAAAACATGGCAAAAAAAGAAGATGAAAATTAGTGATAAGTGAATGTTCTCTATTCACCACTGCCACCTCTGCATTGTGCTCACATTGGCCAACGATCCATTCCATTCAAGATAATTATAATTATAATCCATCTTTTTATGGCTTTAGAATTACATTGATGTAAAAATGTTGATGAGACACACAAATGCAAGTGCATGAGCTCCTTTATTCGGTTTATTGGTCGCTGCTTTCTGTTTGATTACAAGTTGCTCAATAATCATCATCATCATGACTGATCATCTTCATCTAATCAGAGGCATCAAATATCCCTTTCATTGATGCTCATCTCTCATTTTCAAATTAGATTTTATGCATTTTAACATGAAATTGAAGGGAATTCAATTTTCGCCGGATAATTCGGCCACGCAGTCAAATTGTAATAGTAACAAGGCTGGAGCCACTTCAACAATAAACCGCATATCATATCGCTCTACGCAAGTCCTTTAACCACAAGGTAACGTCGGCATGCGGGCAATCAATAAATTAAGCAAAAATAAATGAAAGGTCTCTTATTTTAGAACATGCTTGAAAGTAATAAAATAATCATGGCACACATTCTCTCTAATTACTCTTCTCAATATGATGGTTGGTTACTAACTATAATCATGATTATTCCAATTTCAATAATGTGTATAACGTTGACAGTGTTGGTTTAACAGAAAGAAAAGTCAACTTATACCTATAAAAAGTTGAGATGCCTCAGTTCAACTGCTTAAGAGTGGATAAGGGAAGGAAAAGTACTCAACTTTTTATTTGAGCTCTTGCTCACAAAGTGTCAATAATGGATAAAAAATAAATTGTTTGATGATGCCGTGATTGTCTTTTCTTGGCCATTATCAGACGTACCATCCCACCACCGAGACGTTTATGAATATTATGCCGTTGGTACACATTAAATGTGAGTCTGCATAACTATTATAAAGCTTACCTTGCACAGTTGTAAATGTCACGTCGTGCGTGAATCTCCGAAAATTGCTACATCATCATTATTGTAGTCATTAAATCACCGCAGTGACATTTAAAACATATCTGCGAATTTGAGGCGAGCAAGCAACCTACATTAACTTGCTATCCTTTGTTTTACCTCTTTTTTATTCTTCATTTTAAGTCAAGCACAGAGCACCGTGACTATCACAATTGTAAATTGCGACTGATTTTTGAGTTAACCAATTGATTATTACAGTGATTGGAATCATGAAAATGAAAGATGTAGCATAAATATTAAATATTAACATGATTTATCCTCTTCTCAATTTACTTGTATTAACTTTTTCATTGATTTGGTCACATCAAATATTCTAATGGCACGAATTGTTTCAAAGTGAGTGGAAAAGACGACTTTCCATTATTAAAAAACAAATATTCCGCTTTTGTGTCATTATTTGCATTATCCCTTCTCTTTCTACATTTTAAAGTCCTAATCCATCATAAAATGCACTAAATTTCAATGTCTCTTCTTGTTAAATGCGTGAAGGTAGAGGTGCTGTTGATGTTCGCAATTCACTAAATACTAATAATTATGTATCATTAAAATTCTAAAAAAGCAGCCACCCGCGCATTTGCATCCTCCAATCTTCAAATGAAGCAAAGACGGTAAAATTTTAAGGTTAAATTTAAGAGGTACAAATTGCAGAAAAATTATCTCATACAATTACAAATATGTTTACAGCACAAAGAGCCGTAAAGCTCGATGATAATAATGATTGATGACAAACAATTAACATATATTTCTCTATTATTATTAAGATTATGATGCGCTTCCATTTGATGAGTACACACCAACATGAAAATTCAAAATGGACGATTTTATGGTGCACTCAATTGAGGGAGGAGGATGATAGTATTGTTATGAAAGCCATTACATTTTCTTTCCTCCTATTTTTATTAAAGCTAAGAAATGGGTTCTTGAGGTAGTTGCGTATGAGGAACCTACTAAATTTTAAAAGTTCTACGATTTCTTTGCCAAATTTAAAGACAATTACCTAATATTAAGGCAATGTTCGACAATGCAATTCCGAAAGTAATAGACAGACCACGCTATTTAGCGCTAGCTCCGGGCTAGCCGGGAGAAGACGAAGCTTTTTAAATGACATAAATTTGTAATCATTTATTATGCATACAATAATAAGCAATTTGGCATGTGCAAACGATGTGCGAGTTAATCGAATCTGTCTGTAGGTGTCAAACAATTTTAACTAACTTACGGCGGTTACTTACAAAAGCAGCGCATTACTACGGAATACAATATCTAATTGGCCATCCCCTTCCCCCAAAGTAAAACTTTCTTAGTAAAATTGCACAAGCAAAAAATAATCGAGTGAAACAAAAAAGTAATTCGTAGTGTGTGTAAATGTGTGCGATGTGATCAGGATCAGGCGGACTTGCCAATAATTCTAAATGCGGGACTCGCAATTAGTGGCGTATTTGAAACGCATTTCTTCATGAGCAATGGCATCCTTTTTTAGATTTGGTCCTACTCATTTTTCGCAGAACACGAAAATTCTAAACAATTGTGGTAATATGAAATGGCAAACACGAAAAAAGAAGCAATAAAAATATGCATGACAAATTGTAAAGCAAGGTCCCATTCAAAGGAATATGTTTGCATTTAATGTTTCAAGTCGTGTCAAATCGCATTCTCATCTCTCACGATGGCACGACTCATAATAACGTTTAATGAAAATGCATGGCAGTTAACGTTAAAGATAAGATGCTAAAAATCCCATACGTAAGACTTAGTTTAAAATACATACACAATCTGGCAGGTGTGTGCCGGTGCGTTGATTATGCCTCTCTCGTGTGTCATTAATCTAAATTTGAAGTAGGTAGCAAATGTAAGGACATCTTTACAAAATTGTAACACCGTTTTAAGTGAAAAAAAATAACTGCCGTTGAAAGCATTTTAAGTGTGGTATACATAGACAACAATGAACACTTCAACCCTCTAATTTAGTATTATTAAGTTGGCCATTCTAGTAAATTGAATATCCATAAGGATTTTATGTGTTATTGTTTGAAAACTTGAGACCTAGATCGTAAATGTGGAATTCTGTGTAATATTCAAGAAATGACTGGATGATGAATGATGAATACCAATATTAGCTTCTTCTTCGTCTCTTATTAAACTCTTTGTCGGATGACTTAAGATGCCCAATCCTGAAATATTACGCTTAAGGAGAACAAAAGAGATTTCGAAATTCATAGGCGCAATTTCATCGGCTAGCGATTGTCGTAGGAGAGGGATTGCTATGAATACTTCATTACTTAAAAGCTTACTTCGCACTTAAATGCAGCCCTGCAATTAGAGGTGCTGCAGTGCAGTCATGCACACAGATTGGGAGTAATGACGGATTACGGAATGATGTATCCCATTATTCTTTTGCTCGCTCGATGATACTATAATTACCGCAATTGTCATAAATATCTATTTACAGTTTGAAAATAAATCGCATGGCGCTTTGTATCATTATCACTTTGTGTGACTATATGGCCAGGTTTCAGATGACGTTGGTACAATGGAGGACCATTAATCATCCGAGGGATTTTAGGGGTAGTCAGAAACTCAATGCTTAATCATCTGTAATCATTCAATACGTCTTATTAAGGTAGAGTTACCCAAATTAAAATCCCACAAAAACAAAGCTTGCCACTTAACTGCAGTAGTGACACTTCTTCACGACAAGTGGGATTGTTTAACTTAGACCGTTTTATGCGCCTATTATTATGTAATGTGTGAATGAAAAAGGAAGGGGTGAAATAATTGAATATTATTTCATGCGTGTTGGAGTTGGTTGAGTACTGACCCCTGACTGATGCAAATGGCAGTTTTTATGCACACTATGAATCAAAGAACCGTGACTATATAAAAATAATGGAATGCTAGTGGGCGCCTTATTCATGACAAAAAATAGAATTTATACTCGATAAACAATGAAAATTAGCATGAGTATCAAAATTAATAGCAACCTGAGAAGACTGGTAGTATGCAAACACGATTGCATCCCGTCAAACAGCATAGGGATTCTCCTGGAATTATAAAAAGAGAAAGCATCGAGTTAGAATGGCTAGTAAAGAGAACTTTAATATTACAGATAACGATGGCACCTTCCCTGAGTAATTACTATTAATTTGCATCTGATTATGCAATTTATTTTATAGTAGCACAAACCCACTGATACAAACAAAAGATTCACAGGAGGACTTCACACGACTAGACAAAAACATTTACTTTCATTTTATGCAAAATATTTTTTAGAGAAGATATTTAATACGTCATCGTAATATTAAATTATGATTTTGGTAGCCGCATGCATACCTCCACAATCTTCGTCATTTGTGCATTGGTCAGTTTGGTCCCTGCACAAGCGAGTGTCCATTCCTGGCTTAGGGCATCGTCCTCCTTTCAGTCGTGGGGATAATGTGGTCGTGGAAAACTCTGTTGTAGCTGTAGCGTCTGCCGTCCCATTACTCCCAATCGTCGAGGGAATTGTGGTGCTGATTACGTCTGCGTCGGCCACTTCTATTAAAACAATCGAGAAAAAAAGAATGTTATTAGTGAATGGAATACAGGTGTACCCGGGTCACTAACAATGTTGCATCAAACCGATATATTTATCTTGCTTAAATGACATCTCCTTGACATGAACTCTTACACATTCCTCAATATTCAGAGATTGGCCAAGACTAAAGAATGTTCACTTTCTCTACACTTTTGAAGAAGACTTGAGGCATAAATATTGCTAAACATTCCTTAAATTATTTTTAACTCGCGAGTTTTGCTTTTGCGNCTTGAGGCATAAATATTGCTAAACATTCCTTAAATTATTTTTAACTCGCGAGTTTTGCTTTTGCGCAATTGCTATAAAAATGGAGGAGTGACTCCCACTCGTGTCATGAATTTCTATATCAGACCAAATCAAAATCAAAGGTGATTCAATATTTTAATGATTCACACAGTTTCGAAATTCTGAAGAATCTTTGATGATGAAGATTCTTCAAAGAGAATAAAAAGTTATAATACTGTAACACTTTAATTGAATTTAAAATCTACGTCTTATTATTTCTTTGAAAGTATCTCCTGAATGTTTTCAAGCAAACGGTTTAATTGTGACGAGGAAATTTCAACGCGGAAGATGACCCAAACGAATGGGATTGAGCGTGAAAACTTTACCGAAACTAATTGAGAGAAAACTATGTGATTGATATTGATAATCAAAGCATTGTATTGCAGACACGAGTGAATGGACATCGTGAGCGGATCGAAAGAAGCGGTGTAGTAGCGAGTAGCGAGTACAGATTACATCGAAGATGTCTCTTGCAAATAATGCGACTATTCTCTGGCTAATGTCGTGTGTTCGGTTAATTAGCCTTAAGGTATTAAATCTCTTTATTCGACATTGCCTATATCGTGCATAAACATCCGTGTCACTTGTTGTTATCGTCGCATTTGCTCAGTTCGCCATGACTTGGCATATTGCAAATTACGATTTGTACTAATAATTATTATATCATCATCATAATGTTCAGACTAAAAGTAATTCTATACCTTTGCAATCTTTTTGTGTTTCAATCGTAAATGCAATATACGACACGGAATTATTATGAGATATATTGTGTACATAGGTATATGACTGTTTTTACATAATTATAATTAATTTAATAATAATCCATCTCTAGTCATTTCGTTTCGATTCTTCTGTCCAAAATAATATTCGTCATTTAATTACTCATTTATCACAAAGTTGAGCAATAGATCACCCTCAAAAAATTATAAAATGAAAGATGAACATTAAGTCTTGATAAGGATGTGTGCATGTTATGAGAAATTATCATTAACTTTATTACACAGCATCTAATAAAACGTCCCCAACGTAAAAAGGAGGGTTGGCCTATGCCGTGGTGCTAAGGTTAGAATAGAATTATATTGATCACTTCACTCGTTTTCATTGAAATACAGCTCTTAATTCCTGTTAACTCTCATTTCAATTTGGTAATAATAACTGACAATGACGACTTGTATAGTATTATGATATGATAATTTTACATTATCCCCTTTGATATTTATGCTGCAATCATAAAGTGACTCAAGAGGACGAGACAAATAAAACATGGATATTGTACAAGTGACGAAAAGCGTCTTAGAAGATTCGTCTGCATCTTTATTGCCACACAAGTAGGCTCGCTAGACGAGCTTACTCAAGTCAGTAAAGAAGAAAAGTGCCAAAAAAGCGACAAAATGGCAAAAACACGATGTGATATGATTACGGTTGGAGATAACGGGTAATAAGGTCAGTAGTTAAAATGATGATGTGATATGTTATAAACAGGGGTCTTCCACTTGTTTCTTACTCGTCTTCCCCAGTGTATAGGTACATTTTTGCAATAACCATGCCCGAAGCCTTGTTGTAAGATTGCCATGAAGGGGTAATGGGTACAACGAACACGAACAGAGAAAAATATCCTAAAAATTATGAAGAAGGTGGGTAAGTAGGCACACTGGTTTTTCAGTGAGCCCAATCTGTTTGTTTGCCTTCGTTCGTGGCGCACAGAATGGAACCAAATGAAACCAGATAAACTCTTGCTGGTTTTTGCATGAAGATAATAAACCTGAATTGAGCTACAAGATGTATTTTTCAAATCATCATCATCATCATATTGCACCAGATATTTTTCTTATGATAACTTTTCCTAAGAGAAAGAAAACTTCAAAAAGCATCAGACTTGAAACTTAGAGCGTAAAAATCTAAATTGCATTGGCGTTAAAACACAAGAATAATATTTCATTATTGATAAGACATTTTTGTTACAAATTTGAAGAAAAAACACCCTGCAAAGACTTCATTTATTTAGTGTTTGGCACAGAAAAAAAGGAGTCCACCACCACATTCATTCTTACCACTGTCAAATGTGGCGGAGTGGATGTAAGTAAACTGGTGCGGTTTCTCTCCGTAAAAGATGAAATGCATTAAATCATTTTTTTATCAACAAAAGTTTTTAAAATCTGTAAAGAATTTTTGTGATCTTGCCAAGAAGTTTTATGCAATCATTGGTGGCGATCATGATGATGATAACATATTAACATAATAACTGCTGTTAATGATAGTAGTAGCCTACATGATAATGTGCGTTTCCTTATGAAAAGAGGTGTTTATTATCATCCTTTGGCCCGGGTGGTGGTGTTATTGACCAACTCATTTCAATATTCAAGAGTACATCACGCCTTGTGCTGTTAACTCTAATGTTATTGTTTTAGCTGCCAGTCGATGACAAGAAAAGACAGTTCATATTTTCATGGATATGACGATGATGTCAAAGTGCAATGGCAGAGGCAGCAACGAAATCGCCTCGTAAAACAAAATAATATACTTATTATTTCAGGTGTAATGGTGTAAACAAACAGATGGTCGATCATTTTTCGTCGCGTTACGTTATAATCATAATCTTGGGTCTCATAATCATAATTTCGTCATAAAAGTAAATTTTAAACACCAACACACATGCAAACACACGCACGCACAAATCTGTCACCTTTTTTCCCTACTACCTTCATCTGAGCGTAAAATTGATGGCGAAAAGTCCATCCATAATCACATTTTTAATTATCATATCGCCGCTGGTGGTATGGCCGTAATCAGAGGGAAAGGAGCAAAAAACATGGCACCAAAGATTTTGTTTCCACATCGGACGAATTGCTCGTTTTCGTTTCAGTCGTTCCGTGTTTTTTGTCCCATCATTTATTTCCAACCATTGAGTAAGTCATCAATAATTATGATAATGATATTTGCTATGCGAAATATTATCTATTACAGAGTAAACGCACTTTTTCATTTGATAAATATTTTGTCAAGCCCTTTTAATGTTCTGCGTTATTGTTATTGCAGCAACTTGCACATATTATCTCATTATTATGCAATATTCCTTACTCTTCCTATCGAAGGTTTTATCTTGCATCTGTGCTGTCCATTGCCAATTTTTCTCCCTTCTCTCTTTTCCGTCCTCTCCTTTGACTAATGAACCATGTCTTTACTCTTCACTACGAATAATTATCATTTTATTCCCGTATTCTTTCCTATTGTCAGAGTATCACAAATATTTCCTACCTGTTCATATGTAAGTGGTACATGAGCACGATTCACCCGATAGGACTCGCCAAGTAAAAAGTCGCAGTAGATTCGAATTTTATAAATTCATCGTTCACATGTCAAATAATGACGCAAGTTAACTGTTACAAAGAGGCTGTTGCTCCGCAAGGGAAATGTGTACCACATCAATGGAAGTTGTCACAAAAATTTTTTACTTGTGCGCGCAGTTCATTTTTTTGTTGGCATTTTTGGCACGTCACTCTGGTGGTCAATCATCATTAAGCACAAATTTAAAAGTATAGAATTGATTTTACCACAGCTTCAATAGTTACACACAGAACGCACGCATATAACAATTAGAGTAAAAACTATCATATTTAAGAAATAAACTGCTAATAGTGCGTCACATTCGTTTATGCGCAGGTTTTATTTTAGACCTAACGAATTTTTTGTTGTGAGCAAACGTTTGTTGACTTGTTTTTTTAAAATATAAAATGGGAAACCCTAATAATAACGTTAGTAAGCAAAAACCTAGCATTTTACCGATGACCGATTTAGATTTTAATGTCACCAGGATCATCGTCAACAACGATAATCGACATGTGCCACACAAAGGAATTTATTAAGGTGATCCAAATTCTGCATACATATTCCTATTATTATTGTGCTAGCTGCTTAAGCTTTTATACTCATACTTTGTATTTTGCATTAATTATATAATGAAAATTTTGCCAGTGTGTGGAAACTATTGATTATAGGCCTTTCATCCCTGACAAAAGCACTTGGCATTACAACTGAATTCATTAATTTGCTTACTCAAGAGTTGGACAAAAGTCTTTTATTCTACCTTCTTACTGCCAACGGATTTCTTCCGGTCACACGGCATGTCAACCTCATGAAATGAACCTCGATATATGAAATATTTTGATAATATTTAATTTGTGTTACTACATCCAACTTCAGATTATTGCATCAGTGTGATTCACGTGACAGTGGATCTTTATCATACACAATTTAAACATTGAAGCAACGACGCAAGAAGTAGTCCAAATATGTAACTTTTGGAGGATGACTGTCTCCTTCTAACAATAAGATTGCTCATCGTATTTTTCAATTTGCCCTATCTAAGAAAAGATGAATCAAGTTGACGATTAATTGCAGGTAATGGTTTATGATTTACTGCTCAAAAGATTTGATAAATAGCCATTGGCCTTAAATGCAGTGGCACCTCGTGGCTTTTTCGCTGTAAATTAATACGGCATAATATTGATTTCGTAAAATTGAGAAACTGATTAAAACCCACGCGGAAAGAATAGTAATCGTGCCATGTCACAACGATCTTGCATTCTTTCATTTGACTGTCATCTTTGATTATTTCAAAGTTAAATATTCCTGTGGCTGTGGATTAGTAGTTGACGAATAAACCTTGCGATAGTACAGAATACATTCACTTGTCTCCTCAGATGGTTATCAGAGATCGTCACATAAATCTGCACTGAAAACCTTGTTTGTATTATCCTACTGTGCCATTCACTGACACCGCATTCAATTTGTCATTAAAATATTTAATTCAGGATGGTATTTTGCTTAATATCATTAAATGGGAATGAGACCTCAGATCTGTTATTCAGCTAAGACTACCAATACCAATATTTCTAAAGAAACGTCTACCTGTCACATTTGTTGCATTGATAAGGACAGATGACTTTTAAAGAAAGGTGATCTAGCTATAAAAAAACTAAACTAAAGGAGTGGAGGAAAAATGACTATTTAACAGCTTCCCATTTAGTAACAAATACAATCTTTAAAAGCAATTTTTTAAAACGTTTATTCATCTTCCTTGACTGTCAAAAGAACAAATAAAAAGGTTGCAATTTACTGAAATGTATAATAATACGATTAAATGATTTCGATATGGATGCTTCGTTTGCAACCATTTTTTGATGTCATTGCATGCACCATTGCACTTCACGAAAGAATAGTAATGAATTAATATGTAAGACTTTGCACTGGTGATCATGATCATCGCATAATCTCTTGTTGAAATGATCTAACAGTCACAATAATTTCCATCATTCCTGTACAATCAACATCTGCCATTCTTCAATTTACGATGTGTGGTACGTATAGAAAGAAACAAAAAAGTCATACAAAGCCGTGAGTCTTTTGTGTAGGTATTAAAAAGTCAAAAAGCTGTCTTGGCCTAGATTTCTTTAAAGCAAGTATGAAATACGTCGATGAATACAACAATGTTTACTGAGGATGAGAATGACGATGACCAACTAAAAGTAAAGTGAGAATGCGTAGAAGAAGATCACGTCGAAAATAACCTGATAATGGTAATTTATGTGGAATGGCATGGTTAAAATAAAAAAGTATCCTTAATTATGTATATGTAAATAGGTACGAGTAAAGTAAATAAATGTCTGCCATTCACATTCACATCAAACATTAAATTTTTATACCTGCGCAAATTACCTTCCTCCAAACATTCGTGATTTTAGTAAAGGAAGATGAGATGATCAAGAAACCAATGACACATTTATAGTTAGTGAGCAATGGAATTTCATTTTCATTCATTATTTGCATAATGCAGTGGACTGATGCAACTCCAACCTCATGTTAATCCTCCACTTTGGTCAATATCAAACGTTAACGTTTACAATCAAAAATATAAAAAATCATGACATTCGCAATCATCTCGTCACTTTGCTTGCTCTATTACTATTATTACACAAGGAGAAAAATGTTATTATTGTTAGCCAAAAATGCAATGATTAGCCACTGTGCGAATTAATGTGACATTCATACAAGGAATATGAGTGACAATGTAGCTACTGCTTTATGCTCTATCTTCTTGATAGATAGACGAATGCAGTAAATTTTTCTTCGAGCCCTTGAACTGATCAACTGGTGATTTTCTTGGATTAGTAGTGCTCAGGCGGACCCCATTAAAATACAAGGGTCTTTACATTAAATGACTTATTGCTCTTGTATAACTATTCCTTCAAATTGAGAATGTGGTGTGGTGTCACTGGCAAGTTAGGCGCACTTTGACACTTGCCTTTCTCTCCTCTCAACTACTGTGCCCTGACAAACGGCCGTGAGATGCGTTTTGTTTAATATGACGCGACACGTGACATGTCACAACCACTTAAGTCATTTTTCATGCGTTTTAGCAGGAATGTTTTTCTGCATTCACAAGTATTTGTACATATGTAACTTACTTTGTATACAAAAGTGCAGTTGAGAGTATTTTAGGCTGCACACTGCCCCTTGGGAGATCAAAGCAAACGAGCATCAAGACAAATTGCAAATGACGATGATGACCTGTCTCTCACCTGTCCCTGTACTGTTTTTAAATTTGTAATATTGGAATTAAAATAGAGTGAGCATATCCAATTTTAAATTGGAAACTCTCGCTGTATTCTCTTGCAATTTAAACTGATGCATGATTAGAAGTACATTTGCCATACGAAGTCAAGCAACGGAACGGTGATGCATGTTCATATAACATTAGCATCGTGATGTCAGGACAGGAGATGATGTCGATGATGAGAGTTATAAAGTTATAAAATATCTTCAAGATTTGTATTTACGGTTTTAATCAAAACTCCATAACTATCCACTTGCTCAAAAATGTAAAAATATGCATGCGTAATGACACTAACGAAAGGCTTTTTGATGGCCTTTCTCTTTCAAATTAATCTCTGCATTTTATTCTTGTAAGAAATTTTTGTGATTCAATTTGCTCCTGCAAATATAACCTCTGTTCTGCTCGCACCAAATCAAAAAGGATGTAGTCCCTCTCCTTTCTCATTTTTTCACATCCGAATCCTACATATGAATTAGTATTTTGAGAATTGCGAGGAAAGAAACCTCTTGATATCTCGAGTGCCAATTATAAGTTCGGAATGTCACTGATCGCTTGAGTATCAATTTTGAATGCAAGGCAATATCAATTAACAGCACTCTATAATTCTATATTGATTGATTTTGTATCGTCTTATTTTCAGATTTTGTTTGTAAATTTGCGGTCAAATTTATTTACACATTGTAATTGGTTTTTCCAAAAGCGAAGATGTAGGCGAACATTTTATAACACAAATGATCGGCCACACAGGGAAAGTATTCGCCGTTTTTCCGATTTCAAGTAAAATAATTTGAATAGCACAGTTTGACTCATTTTCCAAATTCAGTTTAAATTCACATCAACCAGCAGAAGCATTTTTGTATGAAACTCTTTTCTTCCTATCATAAAATGAGAAGAGTTCGAAGATACTTCATTATATATAAATATTATAATCGCAGAGGTCCCATTAAATTTTATTTAAAAGTAGTCGAAGGATGTTTTTAGTAATAAGTCTGACATTTTGGTTTTCTACAAAATAGAACTTCCGTTTAACCTTTGCTCTGTCAGCGGAAGTCACGAGCTTAAGGTAAAAATGTTTCTGCGTGTCTATTAAATCTGTACAGCATTTTTGGTTTTCTACAAAATAGAACTTCCGTTTAACCTTTGCTCTGTCAGCGGAAGTCACGAGCTTAAGGTAAAAATGTTTCTGCGTGTCTATTAAATCTGCACAGCAGCATGCTTACAATGCAATAAATAATTGCTTTCAACTTTGACTTTTCAGTTTTCCACAAAAATATTTCTCTCTCTGTTGTTTCATGTCGATTGTTTGAGACTACGAAGATTAAATGAAATTGTGAATGAAAGAAATTGTTCTGAAAAAACACTGCTTCTCTAAACACCTATTGGAAACAAGCTTTACCTCTTTGCTTTATTCACATACAAATTATTACTTAACCGACGGTGGTTGGATGCTTTATTGCCAGAATGATGGTGGAAGAAAATTAGCTCTTATTTCCGAGTCTTGCTTTATTCACATACAAATTATTACTTAACCGACGGTGGTTGGATGCTTTATTGCCAGAATGATGGTGGAAGAAAATTAACTCTTATTTCCGAGTCTTTTTGTCACGTTGTTGTTGTCGTCACATTTACCTATTCTACTATTTTATCACAACTACGGACTATTGACTCACTACTTCTGTGTATTTTTTTTTACAATGGCAGCGCAAAAATAATTTGTAGCTTTGAGGTTTCTTGCACTAAAACACATAACTTTATGCGACGCGTAATCTATAATCTTTTCATGAAAATCATACAGTGTGAAAACCCAAAAACCAGAAGAAATAAGATTCATTTAAGCAGAAAACAGCAACATCCTCTTGCATTTGCGTCAAGATTTTTAAAGTAAACTTTATTTTTGGGAGACAAGTAGAGAGAATCTAGCGGAATTTTAATACTGAGAAATTTCTGTTTAAGGTAATCAATTTCAAATTAGTATCTAGCTGAAATGTTTGAATTTTCAATGGACTAGAAACTTTACGCCAAATCATTTAAAATTCTTTTCTAACGTCAACTGCGGTTGTCAGTCGTTAGTCGTTGTTCAAATAAAATGATAAACAGAGCAAGTAGGGTAAACATACTTTTGATAGATTGCTTAGACTGGTAAAGAAAAGCTTATCGTCACATTCCGGTAGTTAACCAAGTCAATAGCTTTGGTGCACCGGGTTTAGGGCATTAGAAAAACAATC
>VYYJ01002569.1:0-20715 GCA_021029165.1 Cyphoderus albinus | reverse complement strand
AATTGGATTACATTCATTCTGCACAATTGTCGGAGAGGATTTTCTTTTGCAAAGGTGAAGTAGGTACTGGCATTAAAAAGCAAGCTAGGCTAAAGACAATCACATCACGAGCAATAGGTTGTGTTATTGTTATTGTTATTGGTTCGCCGTACCTTCGCTTCTTTGGCTGAATTCGAGATAAAGCGTCCACGACAATGTCTGCAGCAAAAAAGGATTTTCTCTGTTGTGAGATGCGCTTTCTGTTAAAAAAAACTATTCTCTTGACACACAGAACGGACGATTTCTAAGCAGCCGGCCTAGTTTCATTTTCGAAACAAGTAGGTATTGGCTTTAGATAGATAAGTAGATATATTGTTACAGAGTACAGTTGCTGGACACACAATCCAATTGCATACAAACGAAAGACCGCTTCGTCAATATTGAATGAGGTTTTATGCTGAAAAAATCACAACATTACGTCTCTAGTTTTTATCATTTACGCTTTCTGTACTCCATTCTTGGCTCGCATACCATTGGCATAAGTTTTATACTTTACATAATATACGTTTCATTATTTTATATTCTTATTATTATTAACGTTATTGGATTGGCAGCTGTCTGTGTCGAGGAAAATAATATAAACACGGAATCAACTAACTTCATGCTACGAATGAACAAAACTGCAGTTGATAATTTTGTTCTGTATCGTTATAATTGATTGACAGGAAATCTTCCTGCTGGCTTCAGTTGCGACTAATGTAGGTTAAATTCTTTTTTTTAAATTGATGTGCAAATGTTAGACAGCTAAGGCTACAGGTAAAACGAGAGATTTTAAATTTTAGTTTTAAATATTTCCCTGTGTTGAAATTCAAGGCTCTCTTCATATTCTTCCGTGAATTTTTCCGGAATGTGTCTGAAGCATAAGTGGATATTTTACAGCTCCAGAATAAATATCAACTTACATGTTCAAAAAGTCTCTAAAGCACACAACGTAAATACGACATGAAAAATCTGAACAAAGTACCATCTGGTTATTTTGCTCGAGCAAAGCAAACAATTATTTCTTTTTGAAAATGGTAGTGAAAAGGAAATGCTCATTACTCTACTACTCTATTGGATTATTTCGTATGGCTTTCTTCGTCGTCGCCATTTATTTAGTTTGGCACACTGTCAATGTTGCAGAGTAAAAGTAATATTGAATCGTGCTTAGAATGCGATATCATCCAGAGGTTCGAATTACTGCAAAACGTTGGGATGTCCCATGCTACGATACCTACTTTGAAACAGTCACCATATTTATTCTGCCTAGTCACGCTTTTCATTTCAAAAGTGATACAGTTTTTCGTAGTTCATAATTCGCACTCGCTATTAGAATAATACATAACATCGTGCTATATTCCAAATATAATTTGCTCATGGATAAAACAGGAAATAGATAATATATTGAACTTTTCTCCAGCCTGTCTACTTAAAGAAAATTAATGCATTTGCCATTCACCATCACTATACGAAGATCAAACATTTTCAAGCGGTTTTTTCCACATTGTAGATGGGCCACGAAACGAAGCACCAAGCACCTATGATTAACGAATCCATGTCAGAATTTCGACTCAGGTAGCGGTGACGGTTTCATGCTCTCTTGTCATATCCGCTATGTTTCTGTGATCGCTTTGCTATTTTTTCTCTTGAATTCCATGCGAATAGGAATGGGACGTGTGAGGTAGTGATGCAAGTTTAGATTTTTCGTGCAGAGCAAACCATTCCGATCTTATTACATTAAGAAAATAAGGTCTTGTATGTTTCGCTGTCTCGTCTTTTGTAGTCGAACACAAGAGAAACAACGTCAGCGATACTTTTCTTTGTCATTACTTTTTCCTGTACAAAAACTAGAAAATGATAAAATGACGTTTGTTTATTGGAAGATACAAACGTCACGTCTGGCAAGGCAGAACTGCGAACTGTCGTATATTTATTAAATTAGTGCTGGGACAGAATATTATGACATTTGTCCCCGAGTCCTTTACCAGGAAATTTCTATAGAAGTAATCAAAGTAATTACCCGGGAAAGATTATTTACCATGTTGTATTGCAAAAGTCCCCTTGTATTTTGAAAATTGTCATAAGATTTGCTCTCATTTCTTTCATAAGCATTTACAATTGCAATGGATATTATTAGTAAGAAGAAATCTCATTAAGAGGATTAAAGCAGAATTAGACGCTTTTGTCGAGAAGGGGTTGGCGAAAAATAGAATTCTTATAATAAAAAATAAATGTATTGCACAAAACATTCGGATTATAAATGAATGCATTGTGTAAGTGACAGATATTCTTAATGACGTGACTTGTGACATGTGCCTCGACTTGGGCTTTTATTGCTATTATTCCTTTTGTCATATGATAATTACTCCTATGTTGTTACAAAAACTTCCCCTGGAATTATATTACGCTAACACTCCTTCATATGCGATGTGGTTATCTAATTATTACGGTCATTAGGCAATTTTGGGTGCGTAATAATTATTACGTTTTCAGCCCCTTCCTGTCATAATTGTCATATCGTCACAGTCTTTTGGGTAATGACTCTGGACTATTATTATATTCGTTGTGGGCGTTTGTAATTAATAAAAACAACAAAAATTAACTCTTTGTTTGTCCATAAGCCTATACATTTGTAGAAGTCAGTAGCGAAACCATTATGTTCTTATTATTATATATGTAATAATTTCATTTTTATTTTTTTCACCAACAGGCGAAGTACTTTCCTTGGATGGATAACGTTGGAGGTACCAGAAACAGAGGTAGGTATTTATTTCTTATTCTGTATTTTTTGTTCATAAAACTACCCATGTCGAAAATTACCAGTACGTAATTATTAAAAAATCCGGTCATTATTGATAATTTTAAGTATCATGTAACATCCATGTATGTTCAAGTCTTTGTTATTCACATGCAAAATTGCATTGTTTTTATTCGATACTTTCTCCTTTGTAGACAACCCTAAATAAACATCCTGTCATCACTCATTCAAGTTTCATAATAATATGTCATGTTTACCACTTTAGTTGTGGACACATTTCTGTGAGTGAAACTCATCGCTTACAATACACAAAAGTCAAACGCACCAATTATTGTTTGTAAACTATTCCTAATAAGCCCTATGGCTGATGTCGATTGCTCACTTACGGCTACTTCTTGTTACTAACCCTTTCTCCCCAGTGGTACACGTGTTCTTATTTATTTTGTACATATTATAGAAAGCAGGCAGATACGAAAGCTTCATTTGCCCAAGTTCATGACTCTTCCTGTATTCTTTATATTAGCATTACATTGCTTATCGGCTTGGGACTCAGCTCGAGTGATCGGATGATGGAACGATAGACGGAGGGAGAAAGAAAAATAGAGATGGGGATAGAGAATTTACAACACAGTGCAATAGACTGCAGTGGTCGGGGTTTCCCGTTTGAGAAATACGTTTCATTAGTATCATTACATATCCCACACACAGCCATGTAAGATAAACATATATTTTTGTGGTTCTTGTCGAGCAGTGAAACAGCGAGGTTATTTGACAGAAGCATCCAAATAAACCAGTCAGCCAAAAAGAACCCTATTAGCCTAAGCCCTTCAATCAAATTCACGACATGGATCCCTCTCTCTGTGTGTATGTGTGTCTCAAATTCAAGTTGCCTGAGTGTAACCAAAGCTTAACCGAGTTATATTGTATTCCATATCGGAGAAAGAATGTCGACATACTTGTCAACAGAATCGAGTCACTACTTTCCATTCATGTTCCCGTTCGATTCTCCTTTCATTTGCCTCTTTTGTATCATCACCTCCACTTTTCTATCCATTTTTATACACTGCTTTTTTCTTCGTTTCCTCTTTAAGATAGGCACGCATTATTTCTATAACAAAGCAGGAGGTTGAAATGGAGATCGACAACAAGCATATGGACATCTCTCTGAGCCCCCGAGACGTTCTTAACAAAATCTGCAGCTTGGGAATTCTCATATAAGAAGAGAAAGAGAAAAAGCTCTTCAATGTGAATGCAAGCCGTCAGCCAGATCTTTTATCATCACTAAACTCATCTCATCCATCGTATCATGAGCTCGTCTTATCTAATGTTTGCTATGTAAGCAACACTGTTGAAAATTTGTAGTCTGGTGGTTCGGTTGGTATGAGGAGAGAGACTATCTTTGACCATAGTCTTGCTCTTGCCGTGGCACATTCCAATTAAGGCCGGTAATGAGTCGTTAGTCATTTTATTAAATACAATTCACGATGCTACAACATTATCACGAGTGTTGTATACTACTACCACTGTAACACAGTGCATTTCACATTGCGGATAAACATTTTGTTGAAAAGATCAACGTTCTGTTTAGCGTATATTTAGGTAATAAAAAGAAAAGATACATTCCAAGAAAAGCTAATGGCAGCCTGTACGCTATAGATCCTTAAAGATCTCTGGAATGTTCCATTACTCAAGATTCATATGAGTAACAATAATGAAATAGAAATACAACAAACGAAACCAAACAAGTGGAACTGAAATGGGATTTCTCCTTGTCTCCTCTGCATCCTACATTATGGACGAAAAGAAAATCTAGATTTTTTCCAGTAAATCTACAAAGAAAGGCAAAATGACGTGATGGTTCCTTTTCTCTTTTAGTCACAAATTCCATACTTGCTTCCTGTTATCGTGCTGCTGCGTACCATGCAAAAGTGCATTTTTTTCTCGATTCTATACAATACCAAAATGCACACAAAATATTCACGCAGGGTTGAGAATGCTTATTCCGGGCAAGGAGATGAAAGAAAAGAGGAAAGCAAGGTATGAAATTTTCCTCCTTGTGAATAATGAACCACATACATTATAGATATATACAACTTTTCCATTGCTTCGTTCAGCTCTGTGGCCGCGTTACAGTTTTTATAACTAGAGAATCTGAAATACCACACTTGAGTTAACGACAGATAGTATTAATGTGCCAAAAGGGGTAGTTTCAGCTGAAGTATGTAAGTAACCCAAGCCAAAGAGGGAAAAGGAAGATGAGAGAGAGAGAAAGAAAGAGGAGACGAGAACAAGAAGAAAAAGGATGTAAAGGAGGGGAAAGCAATGCACAAGAAAAGTAGTAGAAACCTTTCTTTTCTTGCAGGATAAAATACATTCATAAAATATCAGCAGATTATGTGCGATAGTGCAGAGTAGAGTGTGTGCAACCTTTATAAGAGAGCTTATTGCATAAAACGGTGTCTATCCATGCAGTGTGTAGACACATAATACTTTGTTATAAAAGAAAGCAAGGAAACCGAGAGATCAGTCTTTTATTTTCTTGGAGAATGATGGTGAGCAGTAGAAAGTGTGTGAGTGAGGGTGCATAGAAGTACCATCATGATAATCTTTCTCGGTTCGTTCACTATTTGCAGCAGCCAGCCGACAACAACGCTTATTATATTTTATAAAAGGCAGTGAAAATTGAGCTAGAATGTTTGAGTAGAGATAGCAAACCTGGAGTTGGTTTGGTATAAAAATTTATAATGAAAAGATACGATGTAAAGATATTTGGGGACGGGTAGGCAGAGGAATGTATGTACCTATGTGATGGGATGTGCTGTGAGCGAGTCAAGTTAAAAGTTTAGAGCAGCAGTAGTAGCAGCAGCAGCAACATCCACATCGCATCACCATCTCCAGTGCCTGCAAGTACGATCGTGACATCATTGAGGAAAAGAAAGGAAAGCAATGCTGATGGAATGAAAGTCGAAGCAGCAGTTTAGGAGCCTAAGAAAAGGGAGAAATTGGGAAAGATCCATTTATTAGACTGCTGCTGCTAGAGTGGAGAACTCTGGCTGTACCACACGGCCAGTGTACCAACGCTGCTTTTTTAGGCATTTAGATTGCAATGTGTAAACGAAGATGCTGTACACTGCATGGAAGAAGCAATGCTTCCCACTTTCTACTAAAAGGACTCATCCATCCAGCATCCATCCACGCTTGTTTTTTATTACGCGTTATGTTGTTATATGTGGCATGATGCAGCAGCAGTGGTGGTGGTGGTGTGATACAGGGTAACCCTGGCTCTAACTTGCTGCTGGAGAGATGGGGAAGCTGGTCGCATGGTACAGCGAAAGCAAACCTAAATGCTTGGCTTTCTGGTAATGCGATGCTGATGGTAGTATAGTAGCAGTGGAGAATCCGGATTTTCATTTCGGATTCGCGTGCGTTCTTATGTCCCAAGAGTCAAATCGATACATTGCATTCTTGGCCCTACCCCTCGATCAAGTCTACTCCGGGACTCTGTTCTCCTGCCTTCGCTCACTTTTTATATTATATTGCCTTCGCTTTTCCTACTTTCTGGGGTTGTTCTCTCAGTGTGTGCTGCTGTCTGTAGTTTTGGAGCAGTGGTTTGTTTGGCGCTGTCCTGCTACTCTTTTCTCCTTTCACTACTCACTTACTTTACACTAAACGACTACGACCCGCTCTCCCAACACTTGTACTACATAAACTTTCTCCTGGATACTTTTCCACGATTTCTGTTTCTTCGCCCTCATCCTCACCCTCGTTTTCTCTTTTCTCACGTAGTCAGTTTAAAAGAGCTGTTTCCATCTTCTTATTGGAAAAGCAGACATTTCTCTGAAATGAAATGCATGATTGTCTCTAGTCTGTATGCTGGCGAAGTGAAATGAGTTACTGAGTGAGAGCTGCGTCTCTTTCTATATATATATTTTGCATTGAAGAGAGAAAAAAAACTTACTTGAAAAGGTTGTTATGCTTGCAGCAGTTTGAGAAATAGTGGCATCATTATTATTGAGTACCGTGTACTACTGCACATCACATCAGCACCACCGCAGGTTTCCTCTCTCCACTACGGCGACATAATAAAGGAAAGAAAATGAAACTCTCGTGTTTCCTTTTACCTTCGTTTCGTTGTTCCCTTTTAATGTGGAGAGTTGCTTGGATAGTTGCGTGGAAGAGCGCAGTGTGAAGATATGTTGTGTCAATAAGGAAAAGAAACTTTGTAAAAACATGGTTTGCATTCACTTGTCCATTGACGAATAACTCATTACGAAGACGTTGCTTTCTTGGGAAACGTGGTAGTAACATTATTTAATTGTTAGAATCGCCACCGTGGAAGGTTTAGTGCATTGTTCTTATCGGAAAGTGGCATTCTCCCATTTAGTCGTTCAAAATCCACGGCGGCCTGTTAACAAATTCAAGAAATTAATTTTTACGACATTATCAACATGCGTAGAATCCGGATCCCAATTGACTAATGTCAATATATAAATAATTTAGTGTCACGTAGTGAAGTGAAGTGTTACGAACAATTTATTCGAATAATTACAAGAAATTCTTAAAATAAGCATCCGAAAAAAATTAAGAGCGAGAGAGAGTATCAATCAACATTAACCAATCCGAAGTTTCACTTCATTTAAACGATTTCCTTACTTTTTTATTTCATTTTTCATCGTATCTCTCTCTTCGATTTTATATTCTGCAACAATCCTTCCATTCCAAATTAATACGTTGTGTTACATGCATTACATAACGAAATCAAACGAAAGAATCGATACGTAGTGATGTGACGTGGATGTGACTTTTGCTATAATTGTGCAACGGTGGAATTAATTTGATGTCTTTTTGTACAACAAATCCAAAGTATATATTCAAGTTACATATTTACTTAGCATTTATAAAATTACAACATTGACCCTTCTCCTGCGAGCCATAAAACGAAAGGAAAAGACATGGTGAAATCACACAATAATTCTCAATACAGTTTGTTTTCAGCGACAGCGGAAATGTCAGAGTAAGTAAACGTAAAAGGGGATTTTTTCATCGTCGTTCGTTCACTCATTCAACTCAGAGTCATGTTGTGTTGGATATAAATAGTTTGCTCACTGTCACTCGTTGAATTAAAGTATTCCATGCACCACTAATAATAATGATGATAATAAATATAATCCTATAAAATTAGCCTATGCGTATTAAGATACGATGTGAGATGTTGAAAGAAGTCTAGTAATATACATACATATAATATCTGTATAAGTATTACTTTGGTTGGGGGAGCAAGCAAACTCTTTCAAGATGTTGAATGGATGGAAGAAAGTTGGATTTGGATAAAGAAATAATCAAGAGACGACTAAGTTAAATATCGTTTCTTATTTGTCGTAACTGCCGAGCCTGAAGGGAAGAAAATGATATCGTTGTATATGCATTTATATGATGACCTGAAAGGTCCACTTTCGTAATAATGTACATGTCTTCCATTGTATACGTGTACTTTATTAATACTATTAGAACACATCACAGAGCACGATTTTCTCCTATACTATCTAGTACAAGGTGCACGGTGGGCTGCTATGCCTATTACAGTGAGCTATAAGTTCCTTTGTACTTCACGAAAAAGAATGTTCTTTCTCTTTTAATAAATCCATCGACAAAAAGGACGGTGAATGGCGTCTCGCGTCGGTTTAGCTGTTCACTTACTGCTGTTGTCATTTCCGTATTATGACTGGTAGAGGAGTGCAAGCAATAATATTATATTATACGAAATAAACTTATATTGTTCAGCTCAGACTTTTGTCAATTGCAAGCCTCGTTGTCATTTTCCATGCATATAATAACCATTGCTGGGGAATGTACTAACGCTTTTAGTGTGAAAAACGTCAAAGTTAAGACAAAATGATATAGTGTACCGTTAGTATAATAGAATGTAACATGAAAGGAAATGCTGAGTAGACAGAGAATTACTCGTGCGAGAAGCAAACTAGAAGAAAGTACCACGTACGTTTTAGGAAAGAAAAATTATATTTAAAAACTATTTAGAATGCTTTGTGGCTTGTGCATCTTCAGTTTTATATTACACTTTTACATTACGTTACATTATATGAAAAACACGCTCGCATGACAAGATCATTTTATTTATTCTCTTTCATTATTCGCTCACTCTCTGCTCGCTCCTTGCGACAACAACCCTTGTGACAACGACAACCAACAAGCAGAACTTTTCTCTTCTCTGTTTGGTAAATGAACGCTTGTGATGATCTTTCTGTTTTATTACAACTGGCCCATTACATTATATTACATGACTCGAGTTCCATTGTATCATGTGAGCATATTACTTATTATTTAGGCATTATTTTCCCAAGTCTCCCTTTGTTTTTACTTCAAGTGTTTCAAGCAAACCGTCATGTGGGAAGAACTACCTAAAGATATGGGTATGATATGAGCAGATGATGTTATTAGGATAAAGAAAACAAACTCTTCAGCCACAGTCACTTTTGACCTAAGTTATGAGCCTCGTTGAGTAATTATTATTCCCTAAGCACCACTATGTGGCCATATGTGTGTAAATTCTACTAAACTGAAAGGCCATTATAGCCCATTAGCTTGAAACAAGATTGTAATGACAGTGAAGCAGTTATGTCTAGTGAATGAGAGTCTAGGAGAAAGCATTTATGTTGAGAAACCCAACTCTTACGAATTCAGATTCTTTCTCAACATTTACTTATGCTGCAATCTGTAATGCAATGCAACACAACCGTCAATTACGAAAGTGTATAAAAAGTTTCTGATTGAAACTTCACTAGTGCACGTGGCCTAGCTCGGAGTGGCTTTTTCATGTGCTTTTATCGATAAGAAATGTAATAAAGTGGAGAAGCGCCACTTTGGGAATTAAAATCTATTGAAGTGACTATAACATTTCTTTTGTCTTTCTTGTCATACAGAATTCAACACAGTGCTGGCTAAAGCTGCGGAAAAGGAAAATGAGCAGTGCCGCATATCGCCTCTCCTCCCGCTCCACAGCGGCAGCGACTTCCAACCATCTTCCTCACCATCAATCATCGGCTGGTTCTGCTACAGCCACAGCCAACTCAGCCCCTGCAAACAATCCACCACCATCTACAATCAAAGAAGGAGGTTCAAGAAGTGGCGGAGGAGCACCACCACCCGCAGCACCAAATGATGCAACGGTGGGGCTTCCTTCGCATATCGAAAATCATGATCAAGGAGTCGCAGTACCTTCTATACCTAGTCGAAGCTGTAAGTCACCGGAGTACCAGCCTGAGTACATCGGCAAGACGCAGCTTCAGAACTCCTCAACAATGGACAGCGGTGTTGAAGACTGTTGTGAGCCTCCTCCAGTACCTTCCATAGAACTAGATGAAAAGTTGGGCTTTCGTGTTCGCGTCAATATGACTAAACCAGAGGGTGCCGGTTTTGGATTTAGTGTCGTTTGGGTGTCACCACCGAGGTAATTTAAGTTCATTCTTTGAATTAATGTCACTTCCCTTGTCATTTTAAGTTTAAGGAGTTTGGCAAATGCGTACCTATGAATTTACTTCAAAATTGAAAATGTTATTATTATATTGAGTATGACCATTTTATAAAACCTGAAAATTCCCTAAAAGCCTCTCCCAGGAAAGCGGCGTGCCAATCACTTTTATTTTATTCTTTCGCAACTTTTCTTTGTACGTACGTTCAACCTCAATAAAAGAATTATAACTGGGCTGGGGCAAACATTAAAGTTGGTAATAATGCGGAATAATGTTTAAACCTGTGAGTTCATACTCTGTCAAGCTGTTGGTTTTGTCGAGAAGATCGTAAAGCTCTTTTAGAAGAAAACCTACTTCGCACAAAAGCAAATGAAAATAGTCTACAAAGTTTGTTTTTATAGCCTGGGAAAGAGAAAGATGAACGTGTAACAAAAACATGACTAGAGAGAATTATGGACCGAGTATCATTTTATATTATATTTTATTATATTAAATGTAGTTTTCTGCATTATTTTAACTTTTGCCTAAAATTGAGTTGAGAGTGTTGAAGAGAAGTGCGAGATGAGAATCGGTGATGATGATGATGATCGTAATCTCATTGCTGAAAGAGAATTTCCTTCCAAGTTTAAACTTTTTTCCTTTCCTCGGCCTGGAATAAGAAAATGACTGATGTACATGTGCTTATTGAAAATACGCATATATACAAAAGGCCCCTAGTTTCAGAGTGTGGAAAAATGGCTTTCACTGAGAGAGCATTAAAACGAAAACATAAAGTTACCATGCTGGACTGTGAAAGAGAGCGAGACGCAAAAGTAGATTTTAAGCAAAAACCAGAAGAGAAAAATGAATGAATGATGAAAAAGGCGAGCGAGGGAACCTTTTTTTCTTCTCCTCTTTCGTCTTTCTCGACTTATTTCAATTCATTATTCATGCTGTATGGATGTGGTTACGAGTAGGATTTTCTAAATATTTAACCTTTACTACTCCTTTTACGATTTCCAGGATTGAGCGTCTGGAGAAAGATAAAACGGCAGATCTGGCTGGGCTAAAAATCGGCGATCTAATCATTGGAGTCAATGGAGAAGATGTTACCACAGTGCCCAACACCACCATCTACAATAAAATGAAGTAAGAAGAAAAACACATTTCCCCTGCTTCATTCTAAACTACGCGCACCCCACATAAATTTTCTTTTTATTTACTCGTCTTCACATTTCCCCCGTTATATGCACCGTTTTGGTTGACTGCGACCATATAACATTTACGCTGCCAGTAGAAAGGTCCGATTAGTGCATTATGGCTCTATATTCATTCTTTATCTGCCTTTTGTAGCTATTGATAATTTTATGGAGTCGTAAGAAAATGCTCATCATCAATTCAAACTCTTTAACTCATATTGAACCCTGCTAAAAATTCAGCTTCATTATGGCAGTTGAAATGGGCGAATTTATTACTGGTGAACTCAGAAACACATACCACACGCAAAACCAAAATGGTATTAGACGAATAATTGAGTGTCAATGAGCCCTTCTATTACATTCCCTTTTACTTTCACCACCTGCTCAAAATAATGTTTTGAGGAGGAAAATAAAAGCAGTTAAACAAGTAGTGGGCTGTAATCTACTGTAATCTACTGTTGTAATCAAAACTTGCTTTATTTTAGTGTTTCTTTTTATATTACAGTTTTTTGTGTATGATATGAAAAAGCTTAGTACAGAATGTTTTCATGCCGTACACTGTATGCTCACTTACCAGAACCGACGAGGTGCTCTTAACATAGAAAAGAAAGAAAGAACTGGCTACGGATGGGGAGGGGATAAAAAAGCAAATCAGTGAAAAGAAAGTATATAATATTGTTGTATGTAATTCATATTATAATTCTGAGCACAAATAATATTGTTTAGATGCCGTATGGTATGATACGGGTGAGGTGGTGATGGCGCAAGAAACCCATTGTTGAGTGACCAGTTACCGTGTAAAAGTAAATGCTCATAGAGGTAATGAGCCTCGCATAAACGATGAAAGCTGCCATTTACCATGACACGTTCGTATAACTTGTGAAGTCAGGCACATCCCATCCAAAGGACTGTACTCCGTAGTAAATGAATGAATGGATGAAAACAGTCGGAAGGGAAAATGTAGTATGCATTATACCTACGTCGAGTAATCACCATGCTTTAGTTGATTTTTTGGGTATTTGACGGTGAGAAGCAATAAGAAAAAAGAGAGACCATGCAGGTGGTGCAGTAAGAGAGTGAAAGTAAAACAATAAGTTTTGTCAGCTTTCTCAATTTTCTTATACCCTAACACTTGCATATAATATAAATATACCTTTCCTAGCAGGTAAAATTATTAGAATTGTGGCCTGTGTAGGGACTTGGAGGGAGGCACAACAGAGAGGATAATTGATCCAACCGTCACATTAACGAGGTTTGTTTGTGCGAAAAATATAGAGTGTTGAAGTTGAGAAGAAGAGCGTGTTGTGTGTAGCCATGCCCATAATCTTGTTTATTGTCGACAGTGTTTCTCACGTTGAAGCATTCAGTAAGACTGAATTAAGTGAGAGAAAGGTGTTCTGTTGGAAGAAGAAAATGGGTTCTGGGTTCTAACTCTCTTGTTTGCTTTTGCCTGTTGTAGTCTGGCCTAGAATAATTTTATTACCTTTCATTTTATCATGACGACGATGTTGATGACAATTGGGTCAGTGGCAACTAGTAGAGGCTGATAAGGTGAAAGGAATGAAAAGGTTTATGCTCGTATGTACCAAGCAAGCAAAGCAAGAAAGTAATTATTAAAGCTTTTGTTCTCATGTTGATTACTCTGCTGTTGGGACATTCTATTCAATGACTAGACCAGACGTGTGAGAGTCTCAGGCTGACTCAATCCCTATTTAAACAAATATTTTTAGAATTTTGGTGGAAGGAACTAAAAGTTAGAAAGGCTATGTACATAATCTGAGCGTGTGTAATTTAATAAAAGAATTAATTGTGATTTACAGGTATATGAATGCGTTAACTAATTCAGTTGCAAATTTAATAGGTCAACGGGGATGGAGCTGGATCTGGAGGTGTGGAGAAAGCATCCTCATGTCGCATCGCCTCTCCCGCCTCACATCACATCTGCTAATGTACCTCAACCCATAAACCCGGCAGCTTGTGTCCAACCACCAGGATTAGGAGCATCAAGTGTGCCCCCCAACAGCAAAAAATCGAATGTTACCGCTGCGTCTACTGACAACCGTGATCATCGACCTACATCAACAGCCCATAATAATAACTGTACGAGCACCACTTTGCCTCAAAATAGTAGTAACAACAACACCAACAACGTTAAACACGTAGCCACATCAGGTCTTCCCAATACCAGTGGAGGAGGCAATGGAGTCAGCGGTGGACAAAATCCGCTGATAAACCGCATTCAACCACAACCACCTCCACCAACGTCCATTTTGAAACCTCCCCCTCCGGCACCGCCCGTTACTTCGAGTTCAGTTGTGGGCAATTCTTGCCCTTCGCAGTCACAACCGACAACAGGATCTTCCGCTTGGAGGATTCGCTTCAATATCGAGGTTGGTCATGGCACAATTGTCTAAAACCTAGAAACTTAGAATCGCTGTCTTATATTTACTTCAATGTAAAGTTAATATCCATGATAGTAGTGTTCAAATTTTAAATCCTTATTTATTGAAAGTGGGATTTGATAGTGTTTGCAAGAACAATGCATAACTACAAACGTACAAACAACATAGTTTTCGGCAGCCGTTTGTTAGTCATCGTCATTCAGTAATTTTATCTTTGTTATTATAATGCACCGAACACTTCAGCATTACTCTTGAACATTTCGAGATTGCCTGATTTGAAGTTGCATTATTATAGGTAGCATAGAGAGATTTGTTTCTAAAATACACCATTCTTCCATTCTACTTGACACCTAAATGTATTTTTCTTTAGTCAGTATGCATGAACAAACGCTGATTGAGAAACTTTCCGTGGATAAATTTTTGGTGTGTACCAGCAACCTCTGTTCATGTCCTAAGCTCAGTCCATGTGCTTTATTGCGATGGCAGATGACAGTTCCATTTCTCTTCCATGGTTTTAATGACTTGCAGAGGCTTTCCTAGCTTTGGAATACAAAAGCGAAATGGCGTTCATCGCACTGCCATCACCGGAGAAAGTGCTTAAACACTAGTGAAGTCATGTGAAGGAGAAGAAGAGTTCCAACTTCATCTTAATAATAATAGCAATTTTGGCTTCTCAATATAGAGGAAATTAGATTACGTGTCCATTACCCACAGTAGGACATTATTTATACGCAATCACATCCTTGTACGTGGCACGGTTTAGCTCATCATTTGAAGGTTTTTGTAGGTTCAGACCACCATTAAAACGTGAGCGATTTTGATGTGTTCCTATTTTTCATATAGTACCGTTTCAGCGTACATTCCATTTATTCCATTGATACCGTGATTGGAACCTTGATATTCATTCATAGAAACTGCTTCTCCACCCCTCGATTTGCACTGCCGTGGCCATTATGTTATCACAACAATTTTCTACCACTTACTTTAATTAATTGTATATGATGTATGAAGATGGTCGGTGCGAAGCAATAATCAGTACGAAAACAACGGTTCACCTACATTTCCTAGATTTATTGATTTGTGGGTAGTGCATAGTGATGTTGGATTGTTAACAAGGAGCTAGCATTGCCACCACGCACTCATCCGCTTTTCCATCACCAGTGATATTATCATTTCGTGTATACAACTTTGCCATAATAACTCATTTGAAGTGATTGAAATGACCATGACAGGAGTATTTCCAACGGTCTCGAAAACGGTGGAAAAGACTGATATTAACCAAATAAAACAGTATTTATGTTAATCCTCTAGGGCGAGGTTTTCTATGCTCCCTGCTGTTTTCATGCTACCTTTTCATGTTTCAGTCCCTCAACTGTTTTCCACAATGATTGTTTATTTCCTTGCACAAAACAATGTGCCAAGCGGAGAGCCATCGCATATTCAGCGAAAATCCAAGGTATTGTCATAAACTTAAAACTCAAGGTTCAGACTCGTATTGCAGAAAAAAGTGTGTGGGCTAAAAACAATTTTAGTGGTAGCTGAGAAAAGCATTGCGGTGTTATCTGCATTATTATCATGTCAAGTCCTGCATTCAGGATAATAGGTTAAGGGATATGGATATTCTCCGGGGAAGGGAAGAAGACACTTATCAAACGTGTTTTTCTCCATCCTATTTGTTGACCTCACTATTTACGTATGCAGTGCACATAAAACGACGCTCCTATAAACATTTAAGATTTCCTGTCTCTTCGTCTCGAGTTCAGAGTGACTGACATGACCTGAGTAAGAAACAAAAAAAGAACAAAAGGTGAAAACGAGGATAAAGGAAGCCATCCCAGCAGTCAGTTAGTCGTCTTTTATAAAGTGAATGTTGTTTCGAGGAGGAAATTCATTATTTCACTTAAGGGTTTGTTATGTATATATGTCCAACAGCTCCTCTGATGTTACACTTTCTACCCCTCCAAACTTCCGAGTTTTATTTGAACAATGCATATAATACATAACACTCTATAAAAATATTTACAAAAGTTCATACAAAAGTAATGAATTGGTAATAATTCAGCAGCATAATAACATCAGAGAAGAAAGCTAACTTATGAATTATTATTATGTGCGATGGTGGTGGTAGAAAAATATTGGATCACGTACTTGAACTATTCAGTGAGCGAATATTAGACTGTGTGTGGTGGGTAGGTGGGTGAAGCAAAAAAGGAATTGAGTTTGAGTTGCGTTCTCAGAGAAAGCTTTTCTTGCCTACTTTAGTTACACACACCAAAGCAGACACAGAATGTAAGTGAAAAAGAAAAAGGACTTGGTTCCTAATGGCACATAATAATATAATCATAGATACTTAGATGCCTTCGTCGTCCACCCACTGTGTGGCATGTACTACTGTATTTATTATACTATACGATACTTTGCCTTTCTCTACAATAGATTGCTGTTATATCTAGTTTCATCATGTTTCGCTACACTTTTAGCATCTCTGCTCCTTCTGCCAATACACAGTCCAACGCTGTGGGAATTTGTTTTAAAGAAATTCACAGTGACGGAAACCGTGCGAAAGCCAGAAAGAGGGTTGTGCTTTCTATTATGCTATTACTCATTGATCGTTATAAATGTTACGGTTACACCGGACAAAAAGCTCCATTCACTCAATTCTAGTATATCTACGCTGATATATCCACTAAATCACCGAAAAAATGTGTTGTTTCCTCGTTGGATTACATATTACATTATACCATTACATTATTCGTTCTTAGTCCTTCTTTGCATGCATTTTCTGTTTTTTCGTTTTTTATTTTTTACCTTTACTTCTTATCATAAAATCGCATACGAAGAGAATATTACATGTACGATGTGCTCGTAAATAAAATCGTTAAACCGGGCCCTGCAGATAGGTACTTGGCAGTTTGCACTTTCCATGGAGGAGAGGAAAAAACTTGGTTTATTAATGTAATGTAGGTAATATTATGAAGAATGCACGCCTACCGCCTTCACATATAGCTACATATTTACGGAAACAAGAGGAATGTGAATATAAAAATGGTGAGGAGCTGAATCCGTGACCAAAATGACGAAGTGAAAGTACGCATGCAAGAGAGAAATAAATAAAAGTGAGCCTGATCATAATAATATAGATTAGATACTCTTGATAAACACAACTAGGTTGTTATATTATCTAAGAGAAAAGATACTGTGATGCAGTGCATGTTTAAATCAAGAATCGTAAAAAAAGAAGACACATTATTTATTCTTGCAAAAATGTGTGCCGTGGCTCGCGAGCACAAAATTGCATACGTTACTACTACTATTGTTCCTCCAAAAGTGTATTCAGATTTTTTGTGAAAGAATGGAAAGATTTTCTGGAGGTATGTGAATACCTAGCTGAGTGTAAAACGAAGCCAGTTTTGGGTTTAGCCCATCTCTCACAAACAGACACAAACAGTTGCTACTTGTCTTGTTTGTCAGTACAATGAGTGTTCGTACATAACAAAAGTAAAGCTGTGCCAACACATCAGCATGTCTGTTAAGCTGAATTGTTCCCTGTTCTTCTTGTCTGGTGATGTTTGGACAAACGGAGGGAATTTTCTTTCCAACGGAAGAACTCTAGGAATACCTTTTCTCTGTGTTATGATGTATGAAAATNGTCTGTTAAGCTGAATTGTTCCCTGTTCTTCTTGTCTGGTGATGTTTGGACAAACGGAGGGAATTTTCTTTCCAACGGAAGAACTCTAGGAATACCTTTTCTCTGTGTTATGATGTATGAAAATTTATACGAAGAAGAAAGGTCTTTCCAGAGAAACACAAGCGGTGCGGTGGTTGCCTGAAACATGAAATGTCTTTCGTCTTTCGTGTGTATGTGTGCGACTTTCTCGCTTGTCGACGTTTGGATGGTGAAAAGGGATTCGATCACTTTCTTGGCTTTGTTACAGCTAAAAATCCCAGTGAAAAAAGGAAAAATGATGAGATTTCCACTGATGTTTGTACTCAGTGCAAACTGCAGTGGTAGAAAAGTTTACCAAGACATTATTCGGGACAGGGACACACACCGGCGTCCTACTTGATTTTTTATAACTTGTAAAATTGCACAGTACGGTTTAGGTCAGCTTAGCAGACCGCACACCCCAAACCAAATTCACACTTTCGCTAAAAGCTCTCTCCTACACAGGGCTTTGCCTCAACCCTTATGTTAAATGCATAAATTTTTGCGTGATGGGAAGGCATGAACTAGAGAGATGAATTAAATGGACGTGTAAAGATGAATGATAGTAGAATTGTGAACACGAAAATCATCTTAATGGCTTGTCTGAACGAACCGTATTTCCAATGGAACGGGGGGAATCATTCCTCCCATCCATATTCAAGAAAGGCAAAGTGAAAAGCCAAAGCCGTATATAAAGAATATTAAGTATCAATATAATATGATGCATTATATAAATAAAATTCGGGGTCCGGTGAAAGTAAGAGAACGACGTTTGGTTCACAGATTTTAACAATGATACAGTCCAAATGAACGACTGTGCTTGAGTACCAATCTCGGATTAGCACTTGTAATCGATGACTTGATAGTTTAGGCATTTCATTTACTAAACCGTATGGAAATTGGAAACTATAAAGTAACACATGGAAAGAACTAAGGAATTTATTTTACAAGGTGTCACGTCGAAATGCTACATTTTATTTGAATGACGACGATGATTAACAATGAACGGTTTCCATAATCTCATATGAACAAGGTAGTTAGTTAATAAGTAATGTAACCGAATTAACTGCAAAGAAACTCCTGATAACGAAAAAGCTTTGTACACAATATAAAGCTAGTAAAAGTATTACAAGACACGTGCCGTCCATTTTTGCATACTTCAGCGCTTTACCTCGTACTTAACCGATGTTAGGTAAAGTATTTATAAACATTGATATGGCATGTATTAATTATTTAATGGAAGTTCGAATATTATTTTTTTTCAGTTTTAAGCCAAACAATAATTACTAACTCATTTTATTTATTCCCCCACCAAAAGCATGAAGATGTCTAAAAAGTGTGCATATTGTCCGCTTCACACTTTGTATAAAACAATATAGTGTAATTGTGTGATTTTGTTAACGATTTTCGTTACCGTTTGCTTGTTAATATTATTTTAAGCTAATATTTTAATATTCATACTATTTAATAGTATCTAAAAAAATAACTTGCCCAAAACTACCTCATTTTGTGTGTTTGTAAAGAATAATTATGTATTGGCTGTTTTTTAATTGTAGAGCTTGAATTTATGTAGTGTTTTATTAAATTTTATTGTGATAATTGACTTTATTGTTTTTTATGTCTGAGGTTTTTTTGTGTTGTGTAATGATGAATGAATGACAATTGTTTGTGTGTATTTTATGTTTGGAATGTAATTGTAATCTTGATGTAAATAATATTGAGAATGAATGAAAAATGCAACGTTTATTTTAATATTCCACAATTGTCTCGTAAAGTGGCACATGTATATTGATAAATTGTAAATGTTTTAAGTGTTTTCAGTTGAATTTCGTTTGGCGCTCACCTGTATTTATAATTTACATAATACACTGTATTAAATTTATTTTATTGTTTAAAGTGAAGTTTTAGTAATCATTCCTACAAATATATTATAATAAACGCACTGATTGTACTTTTATTTTTTGTGTCCTCTTTTGATTTTATTTATTTGTCCAGTGGCCATTTCAACATTTATTTTTCTAGAAAACGATATCCCAGTTAGAAACCCTGAATGTATATACGCTTTGATTTCAAAAACTCACCCTTAACAGCGTCACTATTTCTACATAACACCAATTTCACTACTCTACTGAAAAAAAACTGAGAAAACTTATAAAATAAATGGCAGGTAGCTTACTGAGTTACTGAGCACCATTTAAAGCAAGCTGCGTTTGCGGCATACTGTAGCAGCATCTGGTGAAAACGTAAGTAGTTTATGTTGATGCAAAAATTGTAAAGGTGTCCGAGAAGCTTTCTCCACTTTCACTTCGGCAAACTAGATGGCTCAGGAAATACTTCGCCGTCTGAGTCTGAGTATTGTCATTTTAATATATTAGATTGGCAAATAATTATAATACTGTTTTCCAATGCAACTGCGACAAAATGTTCAACGTTGATACAAATTGATTCTTAACTATCAACTAAATTCACGACTTTTTTCTCTTTACGCAAGCAGCTACTGGACAACGAAGATGACAACCTTAAACAATTCTTTATCTGTGAACTTAAATTTTTTCGGAAAGTTGTTGCAGCTTTGGATCGTTACCTTATTCCCGCACAAGCCAATCGTTTGCTCACACCTCAAGAAATTCATTTGATTTTTGCACAAGTTATTAAGGTACTAAGCATACTCGGCTACTTTTTAATTAATTATCTGTAAAAAATGTAAATAAGTTACTGAAAGATTATTTTCTGTCAGATAATAACAATGACCAAAAGAATCCTGCAGTGCGTATCGAATGGATCCAACAGTTCCACATGGAAGCTTGGAAGAATTCTGCTGTCTACTCATTCTGACCACGTACGTCATTTACACAATTTCAACACAATGTGCATATTATCAATATTTATATTGTTTGACAATTCGTAAATACAATTTAAAAAATTTAATAACTCAATATTACTAACTTTAGCTACCGGAAATTACGTCTGCTTACACCGCTTACGCTAGAAGTCTAGGCTACTCTGCAATGATCCTGTCAGAAAAGATGAGTATTCAAGACTTTGCCAAGTTTGTACTTGAAACTCCAGTGCCAAAAGGACATCTTGATATGACTTCGTTACTTTTTGCTCCTTTTGAGGTAAAACAAATGTCTTATTAAATTGTGAAATGATTATGTCATCAACT